>VZTO01010272.1:24522-35423 GCA_013400615.1 Syrrhaptes paradoxus
CCCTTGGCTTTTATGGCTGAGCTGGTGTCACATGGTATGGAACAGCCAATCCGGGTCAGCTGTCCCAGCTCCGCCCCCTCCCAAGATGTGTTATAAACACCCTGCTGGCTGCCAGTACAGCACTTGTCACTGTGAGGACTGCTATGAGGATATTAGCCTCATACATCATCTGGCTTCAGTCTCATCTGAAATGCAATGGGGAGAATAATGCTGACATATCGCATATAGTGGTTATGAAGTTTAGTTCAGTAAGTGGTCAAATAATGTTTGCAAATATGCATCATTCATATATTCTCAGCTGCGGGTCTGTCCCTGAATGTCGGTTTAGAAGTACATATTCTACTTTAACAAATCAGGCCAGACTATTTCTAATTGGTTCTTGCCTGAACACTAGATTATGAGATTTAGGAGCATCACAGTGTCACTAGGATTGTTACGATCCATCAAAGAAAGCATCAGTAAAGCTGAAGTACGTAAATACAGGCACTGGCGTTAGAGAACACCTGCAGAACGCAGAGCCCACGTCCCAGCTCAGGCTTCATTACTGCCTCATCTGGTTAAGTTCACACCCATTAGCTCATTTTGGAACTCTTATGCATCTGGCATCTTACACATCTAGCCTTATCAGAAAACACCCATTTATCAGAGCCAAAATCATTTTGGGGAAAATATATCTGGTTTGATACATCCTAATTAAACCACAGGTGTGATTCTGATGGAGAGAATCCTCCAGGAAAGATCCACTTAGAAATCCAGGCGCCCAAGGCTCCCACGGGCAAGGGCAAGATTTCTAGTCACACCAGGCAGCCTTGGCTCCCGTACTGCCTGACTCCTAAATAAACAGGGCTGAAGCTCTTTTATGTCTTTGCCTTACTATTCTCCTACCAGAAATCGAGGTCTCTGTAACGGAGACCTTGCAGGGGAGTTCTGAAACTTTTCAGCTGGGTGGTTTGATGCTGCCAGCTGAAATTTTCCTTGAACAGGAAACACGTAATAATGGACTAAGTATGTGTATTTTTTTGTAGAACACAAAAGAACACAACCCCATAGCCTACTCAAGGAAATCCATTTCGTTAGTGACTCTAGTGGATTTCTGAATCTTTTAGTGAAAAGAATCTGATCAAACTTTCTGATGGTTCATGCTTATCTTCTAATACAATTTTGTCAGGCAGTCCACCTGGAAACTCTGGTATCAGCTCTTCAGCCTGAACTCAAATAATACTCTAGGAGGCTTTGTTAAATTGTTTCAGACAATATGCTCAGCAATGCACGGCCCAAAATTAGGCTGTTTATGAAATTAATTCATATTAAATTGTTGCTTGAATACCAAATAAAAAAAGTTATTCTTCCTCCTCCTTCCCCCCCTCAGACTTTCTCACGCATGGTGAAATCATCTTGGTGATACAAGGAGGGGGGTGGATAGTTCTTTCATCGCATTTGCTCTTCATGTGTAAAAGTCTAACCACTAATCAAAAATGCACTTGGACAGTAGGAAAGATTTCTTTATTCAATCAGAAGTAGCAAATTTCCAGAGGAACTAAAAAATATGCAAGTCATGACAAAGTATTGATTGCATAACAATGTGATGTCAACAGCACAGAATAATCGTGCTTTCAGGTGGGAGCTTTACATACATTATACGATAAAGGTTTTACTGTTGACATATAAATCGAGCAGTATGTATTTCTAGAAAATAAAGCATTATTAACATGCTAATACTTATGTTCTACATCATGATAAAACATTGTGATCTCTCTCCTGGACTGACTAATGAAAAAGGAAAAAATCAGTGTTTAGTATTAAATCTGATGTGGATGACATTTAAGGTTATGAAAGGCAATCTTAGTTGTACTGAAATCTTTTAATCTTATTTGCAGATTATTCCATCAGTGGCTCCCTGGAGTTGCAAAAGGATTTTATTCTCATATCTTTATTATTTTATTGAATGCTGGAAGTGTAACATATTGTAAATTGCTCTTAATTTAAAAAAGTACTTTCTTGTCTCAATATCATAGCATTTGCAGAGCTCCAGGAGTACTGACTCAGAAATATACCTGGGCAAATTCGGCAGTGGCGTACAAAGTGGTTGGATATAATTAGGTAAGGAAATTACTATAGGGGGTGAAGTACATAATCATACATAATTGTGATTCAACAGATGTTCAAAATGACTGTAACTTACACCAACCCGATGTAAAAGCCAAATTTGATTTCTATGTTATATCAGGATGCAATTCCCATTGAAATCAGCAGGTCCAAATAATTGGGGATGTCTGACTACTGAATTCTGTAAGCAGGAATATATTTGGCCCTGTGAAAACCCTGTGACAAATCAGATGGGCATTGACATGTTTTCCCTTATCGTGGTCATTGCTTTTTGTATCACCCCCTGTTTCCTTTCCCTGGTGATGATTAAGATGTTGCTGTTCTTCATACATACAAAACTCCTGGACTTCTTAACCTCCAACACCTCTATAAGGACTAAATTTCAGCAACTGAACCCAGGACAACTTTCTCAACAGCCTGAGTAGCCAGCCCAAGAAGAGTCTCCTGGCTGGATGAACACACCACCAGCGCTGAAGGTCCAGTTCGTGTAGAACCAGTTCAGAGCTTGTCTTCACTATCCAGCCAGCCCAAGCCTTATCTCCTGTCTTCACCTGGCCTGGACTGAAAGTTTTCTCAGCAAAGCTGTACCAACAAAGTCAAAACTTTTTTCCTCACTGTTTTTTTGTTCTTACCTCTGTTCACCCAAAGGCGTGGTCCACGGTTCCTGCGCTAAGGTGAAGAACGGATCTCTCCCTCAAATTATGGGAAGAGACAACAACGTGAATGGTTTCACCTTGCATGCCCAATGCAAAACAGAAAAATTCCCTCCCTGAAGACAATCTGAACCAGTTTTCTAATAGAGTCTGTCTAAAGGCTTTTCTTGTGGGTTTGGAGGTATTTTGGAAAGACACTAGAGGCTATGGGACAAACTGACAAACAGTGACAGCAGAACTTCAGGGATGAGGCTAAGGACGGGCAGACTCCATACTTCGGTGCCCAGCCATGGCAGAAGTTCTCCGAGCAGGTCAGCCATCTAACACCAAGATTTCCAGCAGCCCCTGTCTCCTGATCTGGTCCCCCCTAGGGAGGAGAACCCAGTGGAGAACCCACACTGTCCACGGGCACTGATGCTGCATTACCTGGGAGCCAGGCAAACCTCCGGGAGCCTTTGACACCAGTAGAGGCACCTGGGGGATCCCTGGGTCCTGGAGGTGAGGCCACCTCTCCCTGAAACCCGTGTCACTGCACCTGCAGAGAGCCCAGTACGGTGTTCTCTCACTACCTACTTCCACGAATTTCTTGTAGGACAAGAGGATTAATTTATTTCCTGTCCACTGCAGAGCTATCTCTGGTAGGTATTTATACAGCAACAGCGGCAAACCGCTTGTGCGTCGGTATTTATAGAGCACCAATCGCCTACAGTTGTGCCTAATGACTGATATTAGCGTGACGCATCAAATACAAAATCCTTCTCTGAAACTCAGCTAATGAAACAGGCAACTCAGAACACAGATGGGGCACCACCTCGCCTGTCCTATTTTTGACCATTAAAATAAATTACATGGATCTCAAGTACATGAAAATAATACAAGACAACTACACAACTTGCACACATGTCGATATCTCACAGAGAGGGTTACAATTGGGTTTTTTGGCTTTTTTTTTTTTTTTGTCCAGCTTATTTGTTATCAGTCTATGGCAACAGCTTGTATCAGGTGCTTCAGAGGAATGTCAGCAACACTGCCGACGGTGACTGTTAAATTACCTGCCCACCTTTCCAACCATAAGCAATCAGTGGTTGGTCTACAACCTTCCAGGTCACCTCCCCTGTATTGTCTCTGTTCCTCTCTAACCTAACTGTGAATATAATACATGAAGTGTTTGTAAATTTATCAGAAACCTACCTAATGGATTGAATTCATAGTTTTCATTAATTTAATACAGTGTTTCTGAGAGTCCAATTCTGCATTTGGAAATTGTTCTTGTAACATATGATGCAAATGCACTTCCTTCCTTTGAGAGCACACAAAAATAAATATACTTGAGCCACAAATCTCCCCCGGTGGGGAAAGGTGGCTCTCTTTCAACCACAAGTACTCCTCTGCACCTGACAGAGGAAAACACAGCATAGCTGCTATCATGGACAGATGTTGCAACCGACTGCTCAGAATCTTAAGATAATTTTGGGGAAGAGGTGTGCATGGCTGGATGTTACTTTGAAATCAAGCCCTTTGTGCATGAGAGAGAGAATAGAGGTGTGCAGGTACAGTTTTCAGATCTGTATGGATGTGTCTGAACAGCTCTGCATACAACTATTAAATATACATACATATATATACAAATGCATATATATACATATATATATATATACACACACACGTGTGCACATACAAAAGCTGATGCATTTGGGAAACAGATTCCAAACTGGGAAATAAAACTCTTCCTTTACTCACCCAAAGGGGAGTGAGAATAGGTTCTGCAGGATTATGCCTGTTAGCAGACCGAGGCAGGCAGGGTAGTTGACTGATCAATGGATTTTGATCCCAGTCATGGCAGAGATTTTGCCATAATGGCCAAAATCACCAGTTGGGAGCATTATTGCACTCTTTAAGTAAGTGTTTGCAACCCAAAAGTGATACTTGATAAATTTTATCTGAGTCCCTCCCTCATCACCATCACCACCACTCTATGCATTTCAGCGGTGGAAAAAAAAAAAAAAAAGAAAGTCAATACTACCACTGCCATTTGGGTTTACCTTAAAGTGCTGTCAGATGACATTAGCAAAGGAAACAAGCGTACAGACTTGAAAAGGTGTGCTATTGCATGACCACGTCGTGAGCCGTTCAAACCAAAAGGTGTGCCTTATGTAAATAAAATATGTAAGCAAAAGATCTACTGTAACATGACTATCAGCTGATGAAGGTCTTAGAAAGCAAAGAAAAGAAAAGTGTCAGGGTAAAATTCCTTTTTTTTTTTTCTTTATTAACAGCACGTCCAAAGAGAGCAACACCGCCCTGTCGGCCTTTGTGCCGGTTCAGGCCTAGAAACTTTTCACACAAACTGATGGTTCATTCTACATTCAAAGAAGAAAAGTTTTAAATAGGATTCACAGGTTTGATATGCCTAAATCCTCCGGAATATTGTTCTACCACTTAGCCTAAAGCTTTTTTAAGAATCCTACCTGGCACAACTCCTCAGGAAAATAAAGGGTGTAATTTTTCATTTGCTAACTTCTGCGAACTCAGTGGCAACATTTCCAAACACTTATTTTCTCCTCACACACACTGGCCTCCTCTCTGTCCTTGTAATCTCCCTTCCCATCATCTCTGTTTCACCTTTTTGCCCTTTACCACTGTTCTCTTACTACTCAAGTGGCTCAGACTCTCCTATCTATTTTCCCAAACTGCTCTTTTTCTTCCTTTTAGCAGCGCTTCTTTACCAAGTATCCATTATAGACTGTGCTTTCTGCTCTTTCTCCTGTTTCTCTGCACATGTCCGAGTGATTATGACCCAGGCTACATCGTCTCACAGCAAAACGTATTCCAGCATGTTGCATACTTCATTTGTGAAAATTCACAAGTTAAGGAGAAAGTAAAATGCCAAGAAATTTTTTCACAGATCATTCTGGCCAATAGTGTGTTTCAAAAAGATTCAAACCCAGCAGAAACCTCAAGCATTAAGAGCCTTAGCACGTACTTAGAGTTTTCTCCTGTTTCTGTAGGGTGTGATATAATACACTGAAAGGCCAACACACTTATTTGACCATCTTCCTCAGTGTGGACTTCAGAATTTCAATGTTTCCATGCTCCCTTATCTAATCCTTTATTCTTTCTCACATTCCTGTTATTTATATGGGCGTGCAGTCAGAGAGAGTTATCCAAAAATCACTTATGGAAATGTATGCTGCTTAGTTTTTTAAAAGATCATATGTCAGCTATCCTTACTTCAGATCACAGCACGTGGGCTATCATTTCAAACTTGCAAATACTCAGAGAAATAAGGACAACTCCCCCAGCTTTGGTAGTAAAGGTGGTATCTCTAGCACAGGATGCAAAAGTGTTGCATGTGAACGTGAAAACACATACAGGATTTGCAAAATATATAAGTATTTTCCAAAACCCTTGCATTTGAAAATATCAGATGTTCTTTCTAAAGGGAAGCTAGAGTGACACGGGGAGAAGCTGTTTCTAATCAGGTGCTGCCTGTACCCAAGCAGGGTAATGTAATTTGCAAGTAGGTGACCTGTATGTCTGGACATACCTGATTATTTATTCAACTAATCAAATGATATTGTGTCATTTGACGATAGGATGTACACAGTGCTGACACGATGTTATTTTTTGTCACCAGATAAGGGGGATTGATTCTAATCTATATTACTTTTGTTAGTCATCAACTCTTACACCTCGACCTGCCAAGGGAAGCCTGAATGCATTTTGTGAAGTACAATAGCACACATATCATTAGGTAATGGTAAAGATATGCATTGCTAAGCAAAAAAAAAAAAAAAGACCCAGCGACCATCATCATTTGATCAACTTTTTCTACATACCAGTGCTTTAAGGGTGAAAGCACCCTTACGCCCCTCTCCCACCAGCCAGCACTGATGTACTTGCCCAATTCCACTTTTTTTTTTCCTCCTGTCATCATCTGGTTTTAGGAAGAGCCCATCGCATGTTAGACTGCATCTGCTAAAAAACCTTGCCTCTTGTTATCCCCAAAAGCAGTCCAATCTTAAGAATACCCTCTGTTCCCCTGTGTGCACTTGCAATGCCTGTTTTGTAATTAATTTCAAGTCATGTGTCATAACCCGGACAAAAGGCTGTCTTTTTTTTTTTTTTTTGATTGACTGATTTAATCCTTTAACAATATCTACTGCAAAGGTCAGTGAACAATTCTTCTGAGATATCTGCTAGGAGTGGGGGGACTCATCAGGAGGGGGGTGTGTCTGTGTGACCTGATGAGGAGCAGGGACGAAGGCCCCAACGGACTTCGATATTTATCACATCTTTCCCCCCCTTTTTTTTTTCCGGTGACCCCGTAGGTTATTTCAGTGGGAAGGAGGAGCAGAGACGGTGCCGAGGACTTAGTGGGAAGGAGGAAAGCTTGTAAAATATGTAATTATGAGCCTCTCATACAGCGAAGCCTCCCCTGTGAGAAGGGATGGTGCTGTGATGACAGTAATTGTTTGGTGTGTTGCTCCCACGGGTGGAGGACTCTGACCTCCGTACCGCGGGGGGGGGTCGGGCACGGGCAGGCGCCTCATCGCGGCTCCCACTGCTGAAGCCGCCGGGTGTCACCGCTGCCACCCCCGTGATCCTTCCTGCACCACCGCCGCGGGTGGGAGCTCCGCGGCCACCGGCGGCCCCCACTCACCCGGGGAAAGGCCCGTGGAGGGGCCGAGGCTGCTGGAGGGGAGCACGGGAACCTGCCAGGTCGGGCCACGGTGGCGGCAGCGGAGCGGGGAGCCAGGACGCAACGGGGGTGTCACGGCCTGAAGACGAGTGTGGCCGGACACGGGCCATCTCCACCCCACGAGTGGCTGCGACGGGCGGGCGGAAAGGGGAGCACTCGCGCCTCCGCCGCGGGTCTCGGCCCGACCCGAGCTAGCACAGCTCGGCCCGGTTCGGCTCAGCTCGGCTGCCCTCGGCTCGGCACAGCCCGGTTCGGCTCGGCTCCCCCTGGCCCAGCACGGCCCGGTTCGGCTCCCCCCGGACCGGTTCGGCTCCCCGCAGGCGGTGAGGCTCGTCCGCGGGCACGGATCTGCCCGGAGCCGCCCCCACCCCCCCCCGTTATCCCCAAAATGTGCCCGTGGTAGCGGGTGTCTTCTCCCGGGAGCAGCCCTCCCTTGGGGTGCTGAACGGAGGAAATCCAACTTGAGCCACCGCGCTGCTTCCATCCTTTTCTTCACCCCCCCCCCCGCATCTCCTTCTCTCCTGAAAAGCGCAAACTTGCGCTGAAATGGTCCCTCGGCTTGAGCGCCAGCCTAAGCAGCCCATTAAATACGATCAACGTACCGTTCGCACGGAATGAAACCTTTCCCCAGTCCTGATTGCTCCAAAGGGGAATCACGTCCTACCTCCCACCTTCCCAATCTTCATTCTCCCAGCGTACACGCGCTTGTAATTACTGGTGATTGTGCTAATGCAACCCTGAGCGAAAGCATGCTGGTGCTGTGGGGAGGGAAAGCGAAGGAAATACCGTTAATTTAAGGCAATATACATGTGGATTATGCTCTTTCTTTTCTACACCACCCTATAGATATTGCACGTTAAGCATCAACCCAAACATCAGCGGCGCGTTTCCTGCTCTCCTTTTTTTTTTTTTTCATCAGCCCGTGGGGCTTTTATTTTTTTCTTTTTTTATTTTTTTTTTTAATTTTAATGGATCACCAGGTGATCTGGAAATAAGTGACGGATCGCTTCATGGACCGGCGAAAGGAGAGAAAGTGAGAAGATGACTTTGCTAGTCCTCGGTCTATCCGAGGAAAACGCTGCCTGATCCCACTCCGGCCGTGGCCGTTCCTTACATAACTCTCTGTATGCACCGCACAGCGCTTCGCTCGGGGCGGGCAGTGAGGGGGGGGATTCAGGGTATTATATCACGTCGGGCCTTCTCCGCACTTGATTCTCCTCCTTCAGGAGAGTGGGGCTTCGAAGCGTGATCATTAACTTCGGTGATCATCATTTGGTTTCTTTTGAAGGAGGCTGAACGGTCTTTTTCTTTAACTTTTTTTTTTTTTTTCATTTGTTCGGATGACATTCCGCGTTCCGCTCTCCCCCGCCCCCTCGGCGGGCGCGCACACACACACACACACACACACACAGTCTCACACCCTTTTCTTTTCATCATCAGCAAATAAAGATTAGGTGGGCAGATTATAGAAAGCGTTTTCAGTCCTGTGCTGATCTTTATTCCAGAGCCTTTGTGATGATATTGATGATGATGATGGTCAAGTGGACAGTTTGATTTTTGTGTTTGGAGCTAGTTATAAAGAATCAATATTATATCAAGGGGTACCTTTCGTGATAAAGGACTTTAACCACTCCGGCTATTCATCATAAGTCTGTAGCAAGCAGATAGGTCAAAAGAAATTATATTGCACTAAAGAGTGTGTCTTCTTATCTCTCCTATACCAGGGGAATAAGGGACAAGCCGATCGATACAGTAGCTGCTGTATACTTCTTGCAATTATCAATAGCTGATTTCGTCTTTTGAGGCCTGCATCTATTAATACAAACTAATAATAATCTTCTGAGCATATCTGTAGCCAAGGGGATGAAAGTTTTTATACTTGACGGCACTATAGAGCTAGAGTTAGTGAACAATGTTACACCGTTTGTGTGTTTGTGTGCATGTGGTATGCATACATGGATACATTTTAATATTCATCTCACTTGTCACTTTGGGAAGCACACAGATTTTTGCAAAGAGGCTAAAAGCACGGATTTTCTATGCACGGTGTATTCCTACATGCACTTCCTGCAGTACGTGCTGGCAGACATGCGTTGCAATACAAATACAGGAATTTACTATATACAGCGCCTATGCACCTACATGTGTGCACGACCTGTATTTATGAGCTTAAATGTGTGTTGCCCTGATAATATTCCCACAGCTATGTGTATCACCAGTATTCCACTAAGTATTTAAAATTGTTGGTTAAATTAATGAATCGTCTCTTAGGTCAAAGAACAGAAGTGGGTGGTAATTGGAGTTTGCGAAGTGTGAACATAAGCTTTTGTGTATAAGAATCGATGTTTATTTAGATCCACGAGTGACATGATATTAAATAAAAGGAAAAGTAACTTAAATGTTTAAGGCAAAACGTTTAGGCACGGTTGCGCTGTGAACAGGTTCTATAAATCTCGTGGTGGGGCTAGCTGCTTTCCACAAAAAAAAAAATTGTAATAGAAAAGAAACATCTTTATAATTGACATTTGACATGCTGTTTGGGTTAGGCTGTGGTAGACCAAGCACAGATTTCCCTCTGATGGAAACATTTATCATCGTGATTGCTGCAGAGTGGCAGGTGGTGTTATCAATTACCTCTTCTTACCAATAATAATATTAGTATGGTAATATCCCTGCTCATGTGAGAACGAATTAGCGGCCAGTTGTTGCAGCTTGAAACAGACAAAACTGTGCTGGATTTAACCCCAGGGTACTCAAACTTGTGGTGCAGAAAGGGGGTAGGAAGATGCTAGTTCAGCTTGCCAGGAGGAGTAGGACATGATAGACAATAAAGCCCAAATAATTGCACACCTCTTCGAATAAAGTTGCTGGGCAAAATAATAACTGCAAAAGACAGTAGATGGATTCCACGAAATGTCATATCCAGCTTATCCGCATCTTGGTAACTTTGACGGGTTTAAGAGCAACAACCTTGTGTAAAGCATAAGTGTAGACTGAACTACTCTTTGTAGAGTGCATCTTGTAGGTAAGATATCTGAATGTTTTTATTAACCCCGAATAAGGATAAAAATTAAAGCAAACGCGTAACTAGACGTCCCATTAATGTTAAAAAAAAAAAAGTACTAGCTGGTAAATTATATTACTAAGCAGGCAGAATAAGAACGTGCCGCTTCTGCTGGTGAAAGCAACATCGCAAAAGATGACAATTAACAAATTAGATTTAATTACGGAGAAAAAAACAACTTTTGCTTCCCATCACTAGTAAAATGTTTCAGCGGACCCACCAGTCACGGCGAGGGACACGGGCGCAGTGTGCGCCGAGACACGCGTGACTGCGGTGCCGCGTCCCCACTCCTCTGCGCGCACCTACCGACGAGGGTGCGCAGAGATTTACGCGGCTAAAGCGACTCCCCCACCCCCCTGCAAGAACCGTGTTTTTT
>VZTO01010272.1:37886-52886 GCA_013400615.1 Syrrhaptes paradoxus
TTCTGACGGGAAAAAAAAAAAAAAAAAAAAAAAGACAATTAATGGGCTCGTCCCCTCCCACTTCATATTAGAAAACTACATCAGATTTCAGCCCTCACGATCGTCTCCAGATATTTTAAATGCGACACTCTCAGTGCGACCAAACTGTCACCAAGGATGGATGCATTAGGATTTATAGACGGTGAACAACTTGTTTGTGTTTTTTTTTTTTTAATTATAAAGCGGACAATCATCGCGAGGGGTCTCGTGTACACATCTCGTTAAACGAAGGACAGAAAAGTGTATTTGTCTAGTACCTAAAAGGCATTGATTTGGCGGTTCAGTGTTGTTTCCCTTCAGGGTCCGTGCCCGTTTTTAACGAATATCCGCACCCCAGAAATCGCTGATGGTGTATGCATGTCAGCAAGCCCTCCGTAATGGCCTAAACTGTCGCTTCGAACTTTATTTGGTTTGCCTACCAACATAAAAGGGGGAATAAACCGAAAGCCCAGAGAGACAACGGTATCACAGCTCCCGAGATAAAGCGAGCTATCAGCAGAGAAAGTTTACACAGAGGAGTCTCCCAAAGAGCCCGGGGTTAGTGTGTTTTAAGGACTAGGGCTGGATTACACGGGTTGGGGAGGACATCCCTTTCACTCATCCCCGGCCCCATACACGGAGCTGCCCGCTGCCCTCCCGCCCCCGCGCCGCGCCCGCCAAGGTGGGGCTGCGCCTCCGCGCCCCACGGAGGGACCGGCGCCGGGGCTGATCCGCCGAGTGGGGCACGGGGCGGGGGGGCGCCGGGGCCAGCAGCGCGCAAGGACCCATCTGCAACTCACAGTAAAAAAAAAAAAAAAACAAAACAAAAAAAACCCAAAACCAAACAGCAGAGGGGGTGGCTAGGGGCCGCTGGAGGAGCCCCCCGCCCCAAAACCACAGGCGCGCACGCAAGCGCGGATCTGCGCGCCTGGTGCGGGTCCCCCCGCAGTGGCGATTGGCGACGGCGGGTACATCCTAGCGGCCGGTACCTGCCATGGGAGCCGGGCTGGCCCTTCCCGGCGGAGGGGGGAGGCGGGCAGGGACGGTGACGGGAAGCGGCAACTTGTGGCGGCGGCGGCCGCCGGGGCGCTGGAGCTGGTGCTGCGCGGCGGCGGTGGGGGGCTGCCCGCCCGCGTCCCCGGGGGATGGACGGGGCGGGAGGGGACAGGAGGCGGCGGGACGGGACGGGTCGGGTCGGCACGGGATAGGTTCAGCGCGGCTCCCCGGCAACTTGTAATGCGATAGAGGGTAAAGAGGTGGGGGGAAGGGAGAGACTTCCCAGCCCTCCTCCCCCCCCCCCNAAGGGGGGGACTGGGAGAAAAGCCGGTGCTGGGAAGGTGCGTACAGAGAGGGAGGCTCGGCGGCGGCGGGAGCGGATCGGGGCTGGGGGCAGCCCCGGCGGCAGCCCCGGCAGCTCGGCAACGGGAGGCGGAGGAGGAGGAGGAGAGTAGGAGGAGCTGCCGTGTGACCCGCACTGCTCCCAAACTTGAAAGTTTATCTGCCCGAAATCAAGAGCGGCCGCGGTGCGCGCAGCGCTGCTCGGCACGGAGCGGAGCCATCGACCGCGCAAGGAGCGGCTGCCGGAGCCGCAGCGAGAGAGGCAAGGCGGCGGAGGGGGGAGGGATATCACCCCTGCGACAACAACAGCCACCCCCACCCCCCAAATCTGGGAGAGGATCGATACTATTTGCTGGAGCCCAAGGACTTACTCGTCGGCGCACACGCGAGCCCGCTGCTGTCATTAGCTAACAGGACACACGGCTGGGGGGGGGGGTGGTGTGAGGGGTGTCACGAAAAAAGTCATTCCAACCTGAGAGATAGAGGGAGAAAGAAAGAAAAAAAACTTCCTACCAATGGACAACAGGAAGTGACCACCACCACCAACGGGGAGTCTCTGCTTGGAGAAAGAAGCTGCAAGACAAAGAAGGAAGGAGAGGTGAAAGACAAAACTGCCCAAGGTCTTCTGTGCGTGCGTGCGCTTTGAAGAGAGAACAAAAGTGAGCTGGGAAGGGTAGACAGAGAAAGAGCGACGGAGAAGGAGGCAGGATGGAGGAAGAGCTAAAGACAAGCATGTGAAGATCAAGGGGAAAGAAGAGCAGAAGCAACACACACGCACAGCGATAGGAAAGGGGAAAAGCATACACCAAAGTTTATTTTCCTCCTGGGAAGAAATTACAGACACGCACACAGAAATCAGATGCCTCGCAGATCAACTTCTGGGGAAAGAGAGACGAAGAGAGAAGAGGACGCAGAGTGATGTGAAGAAAGAAAGGGGTGGAGGGGGGGGGAAGCCAGAGAAGAAAGCACAGAAGAAAGCAGAGCAAAAGAAACTGAGGGACGGGGGGAGGGCAAGAAAGAAGACAGAAAAGCGAAGATCGTGACCTCCCCCAACAAGTGAACCTTGCACATATGTTGCGTAAAGTGTGTGCAAAACAGAGCCCTCCTGCGTGGTGCGTGTGTGCTTCTGCCGCCGCCGCTGCGGCCGGTGCCTCTCGCAGGCGGCGCTGCCGGTGCCGGGGAGACGCATCGTTTGGCGGAGCGAAGCAGCTAATTGCGGAGCCCCGTCCTTCATTTACATATGCAGCCTGAGTCCGCTGGAGCCGCGCCAATCCGCGCTCGCCCCCAGCACCATTAATCGCCATGCATTATTCACCATCATAATACAGAGCGAGCCCCATGCGCGCTCCGCGCAGCCGCCCCAGCCCGCCGCGCGCACCCCGCCGCACCGCGCACACCCCGCCCGGCTGATCCCCCACTCACTCACCCGCTCACCCACAGTTAGTTTGGTTGGCTGGTTAGCGTTGGTTTTTTGGTTTTGGGTTGGTTTTTTTTTGGTTGGTTGCCTTCTTTTCTGTTGTTGTTTGGCTTGTTTTTTTTGCAACTCGACTTCTATTTGCGAACAGTTATTTCCAGCCCTCCCATCCCCCTTTTCCTCGTTCCCAATTCCTGCCCCCCCTTCTTTCCACCTCCACGTCGCTGATGCCACTGCAAAAAGCAGAGTCAAGACGGCTCAGTTAGCAGCATGTCTCGTCGAAAGCAAGCGAAGCCCCAGCATCTCAAATCGGACGAAGAGCTGCAAGCGGAGGTAGTTTCTGAGCACGGTAAGGGCTCCCAGCGCCTCTTTTCTCCTTCTCTCTTTCCTTTTGTGAGCGTGTTTCGGATGGGAGCTAGGTGGATTTATGGTTGATGGTGAACAGGGGAAGGGCAATTACTCTGCAGCGGGAGAATGGGAATTAGAGTAGCAGCTGGGGGCAGAGGCAGCGGAACTGAGAAGTTCGCAGTTTAGCCAAGTTTCCGCAGCCCACCCCCTGCTTAACCAGCCCTCCCAGCAGCTTCCTCCCGGCCTCCCGAGCTCTTCGAACGCGGCCGGGCTCGGCGGCGGGGCTCGGCCCTCCATCCCTCCATCTCTCCATNGCCACGGGGCGCGCCCCCGGGGCAGCCCCACGGCGCCCGGAGCCAACGGCTCCCCCCCGCCCCCCGGCCCGGCGCAACCTGCGAGGGGGAGGCGCGGTTCTGGGAGCCCGCTGAGGCTGGGGGCTGCCCAGGCCGCCGCCCCCTCCCCCCGTTAGCCCCGGTGAGGTCGCGGTGGGACCGTAGCTTGGCGGCGGGCGGGGGACCCGGGGCAGGGCTGCGCGGGGGCAGCGGAGCTGGTTTCATTATTTTCCAGAAGGTTGAGAAGCAGCTTTTCGCCTTCCCCTCCCCCCCTCCCCTGCACTGCTTTCCCCCCTTCGCCTTCNAACCAGCCCTCCCAGCAGCTTCCTCCCGGCCTCCCGAGCTCTTCGAACGCGGCCGGGCTCGGCGGCGGGGCTCGGCCCTCCATCCCTCCATCTCTCCATTCCCGCTCACCCGGGCTCGGGCGGCTACAGGGGCGAGTACCCCGGAGCAGCGCCTGCCTCCTCCCCCTCCTTCTCTTACTCTCTGTTTTTTGGGTACCTGTTTTTTTCTGCCACGGGGGGCCAGGAGCCATGTTCCCCTCGCCCCGCGGATAGGGAAGTTGGGGGGGGCCCAGGGCCNTCGCGGTGGGACCGTAGCTTGGCGGCGGGCGGGGGACCCGGGGCAGGGCTGCGCGGGGGCAGCGGAGCTGGTTTCATTATTTTCCAGAAGGTTGAGAAGCAGCTTTTCGCCTTCCCCTCCCCCCCTCCCCTGCACTGCTTTCCCCCCTTCGCCTTCTGCCTCTGCTGCCACTGTAATTATTGTCGGGGTGGGTAACACGGAGTGCCACCACCGGCCCCCGCGGAGGCGGCCGCAGGCCGTGGGGAAGGGTGATTTTCTCACCCATCCGCCATTCCCCGCTCCCTCCCCACGCGCACAGTTGCTTTGATGCATCTGGGCTGCCCAGCCTGCTGGGGAACAAGTGTCCAAAGCTGGGAAGATTTGGGCTATAATAATTTCTTTTTTTTTTCGCGAAGCTGCAGGTTTCATTTTTTCCTTTTTTATTTAATTTTTTTTTTAGTTTTGATTTCATTAGTCCTTGGCATTGCAGCATGAAAAGGCATGCCACAGGCCACCCTCACTTTTCCTGGGCTAAGTTGAGAGCTTCCACTTGAAAGTTTTTCTTTTCGTCTTTGCATAGAGCTCATGCTTGCTTAGTTTCTCGTGCAACCGAGCCGGAGCCCCAATGTTTGCTGCTTTCTGTGTAGGCCCCTTGCTCCACTGTTTTATCCCCCTTCTCCCTCCCTTCAAAAAGAGAAAAAAAAAATCATTCTCCTGCTTCAGAACTATAATGACTTTTAAGTTGCATGTGTGGGGAAAGGAAAGCAGCAAAGTTAAAGCCTGAGGAGGATTTTGAGTATTGTATCTGAACTTTACAGCCCTGAAGCTTAAGGCAGCATGAATCCACTTCATCAGGTTAAAACATCTGTCAGACTGGCGAATCGTTAAGCCTCCTGCTCCTTCCCAGGGTGTTTGGGGAGCCGGAGAGTGAGTCCCACACTGTCCAGGGCTGCTAAGGGGGCTGCTGCCACTGCTCCAGGAAAACCCACTTGAGTGCTGACAATAGCAGACACACGGGGAAAGCTTCCTTCTGTCACAGTGGAGAAGCGAAATGGGGCATTTTCAAATTTTATTTTATTTTTTTCCTTAGCAAGCCCCCCTCGTGTAAAATAAATTAATACAGGCAAGCAGATGAGAATTAGTATTTTATTATGTAAACAAGGTTTGTTGAGCCCAGTCTCTCTTGGGGTTGCTTTCTAGGTCTTAAGAATTTATCACTAGCGTCATAAACTTTTCCATGTTCTGTATCAATGTCAGGATAGAAAAATAAAAACCCCCTACTTCATTATGACACTCCTGTCGAGTTAATAAATTGAAAAAAATTGTTAAACTAGGTTTTTGTTTTGTTTTGTGAATCTTATCTATGTAGCCATGTCACCCGAGATTAGAACAAGAGATATGCTAAAAAGAAACGCTTGCATATGGTGGGTAGATTAAGGACAAAGAATCTTTTTGTCATGGAAATGTTTTTTTTTCCCCCTTTTTTGGGGGGTTTTGTTTTGTTTACTTCATCACATAGAATTTCTCACACTTGGTTTGTTTTGTATTGCCCTCAATGACTACATGATCAAATGAATGGATTTATTTCTGCCGAATGAGAAAGACAGTCTTTCCATCAAAAGGACTACATTGCATCCCAGTGAGGAATTTTAAAGCGTTATTATTGTGGGCTCTGAATAGCACAAAATCGGCTTTCACAGCAGCCCTAAAATGCAACAATGTAAATACTTTTCAGCCTTAGAAGGCTGTTATCAAAATGTGCTGTGCTTCCTTTTATTAAAACATATTTTAATTAATAGAGTGAAAGCCTTCGTAGCTAAAAATTAACAAGCTGAGGTAGTGCTGTTGGGTTTGCACTTTCATTTGAGAAACGTGAACAAGGTGGAGGCAGGGAACACAAGCAGAGGGCTACCTAGTGCACATTAGTGTAATGTAAATCATTTACACGTTATAGCAGGGAGCCTAACGATGGCTATACTGAAAGCAGTTTTATAGGCCAGGCGGAATGAGCGCTCCAGATCTCAGGAATTAAAACACTTGTCAACTCAGTGCTCTTCGTTTCTCTTCACGGCTGTAATCGAGAGATTGCTTCAGTTCCTGAGCGTATTTTGCAACAGGCCAGAAATAGTTTGCACGGTGCAAGAATATTTGTCGTTTTTAGAAAGTGAACTGTGCAAGCAGGATTATTGGAGACATGTAGCCTGTTCACTGGTTTGGCTGTTCAGAGGTGGAACTTGTTAACACCAGATGAAGCAAATGAACCTTATTATTTATTTAATGAAATCGTGTTTAATCTCACCTCAAAATAGATTTTATTAAGTGGAGCATTTAAAAATGAATGTCCCGTAAGCGCCACCCTGGAGTGAGGGGACATTCCCAGCAGCAGAGAGAAGCCTGGCAGTTTGGGGAGCAGAATGGAAGAGAAACATTAGGCTGAATTTTGCATTGACTGGTCTCACCAGAACTTTTGTGCTAACGTTGCCACAGAAGTTTTACAATCGGAAGAAACAATTTTCTAGCTAGCTTGGGCTGCAGCATAACCCAACACAGCCAGGGAAATGTCATGATGGTGAGAAACTGTTGGAAATCTGAAGATAATTAGCAATGTCATCAGCTACAGATTTACACTCCAAATTGTTGGAAATTATTTGTCAAATGAGAAATGCTAAAGTATATTTTTTAATAATTTTGAAAGGAAGCATTAACAAACAGCTGGTGATGGTATAGAAATTGCACTGTGGAAGAGTGAACAAAAGATACGTATTAAAAAAAACACTTTGAGGTTATTAAATTAGAAGATATGATGCAAATCTTTTAAAGACAGCAGCAGAAGGACTTCAGGTGACCGTAGAATACAATAATCTCAGTTTCTCAGTGAATGTAATGCATTGTAATAGCTGGAATTACATCTCTAATATACTTGTCTAATTCAGCAGATGATTCAGCAGATGATTCAGAATTACAGATACAGTGCACATACTTCAGCTCCGATTAATTTTTGTAATGAATAAGGGATGTAACATTTGTATTTTTGAAGTAGGGGTAATAAGAAGGGGTTTTTTTGTAATGCTGAAAAGTGATCCTTAAGAGTGTGCAAGGGAGGTTCTGGCAAGGGTGATGACAAATGGTGCTTGGGACTTTTTCACTCAAAGTTTCAGGCAAAGATGTACAATTGTTTAGTCTGAGGTGGAGGGGATACCTTGATAGTGAATTCTGTAATTACAAGTTTTCTAATGTGCCCTTTGCAGTAATTTTTTTTTTTTAATGTTGGACGTGGTTTTTCCCTCACTCTTCAATACATACAACATAGTCTAAACTGATGGGTGTTTTTCACCCTGCGGAAGTGGGATTGAGCTGTGCTGTTCGGAGCAGTTCCTGACTGCGCTTGGTATTCTGGAGTATGTACGCAGACACATGTTCCGCTACAGCAAGGACACAGTTCGCTGTGGAGCAGCCAGCTTCGTGGGAGTGTGTTCACTCTATCTGCATACAGAGACGGGAAAAACACATTTTGGAGGGACGTTCCTACATACAAAACAGAGGTTATTCCGCTCGCTTAGACACTGTTGCCTTTAAAACTTGAGAAGTCACAAGCAGCTGGCAATAAACATAAAACTTGAGTGATTTTTGCAATTTTTTTTTTTCTGAGGCAACTGTAAGAGAAGCTTTTTGTTTTGAAAAATGAAGGCCAAATAAGTATTGCTATAAATTGTCCCTTTAATAAGAAACGGTAATTGAAACTTTCTATAAATAGTTCTGCTGTTACAGTAGAGATTTAACATTCAAACTATGTAACATCTCTATTTGAATAATTTTTACAATCTTCTGGTTTGAACTGTGTTAGCCATAGGAAAATATTTGGAATAATAAACTACAACAATCAGCTAATGTGCTGATGTATGTGTAACAATGCAAGCAGACAAAACTGGGTCAGATTTTATCTGGCAGAGCTGATCTTGAGGAAGTCTTAGCATCTCCTGAGGCAGACATTAAGGCTCTTTTTTTGGAGTGGGAGGAGGAAATTTTGAAAGGTGTTGGTTTAAATTCGGTGTAATTAAGCTACTAATATGCAGACATTTAGCTGTTGAAAATTACTTCTCCTTGCCCAAGAAAGAGGAAAAGCTACAATTAAAAAAAAATGGGTAGCATTAAAAAAAAAAAGAGTAAAAATAGCAAATTAGTAATTAGTGTTAGTGCCATTTTTGAAAAAAAAAATGGTTTGAGTCCTGGGAAGATTTTCTGGATATATTTCCTTCATTTGATCTGTTGACTGCCGAGCCAGGACAAGCATATCTGTTGACTATCCATCACTCAGGACATGAGTCAATCACTTTTGCTGATAATAAACCAGGTCTGGCATGACACTAAAATAGTTAAGTACTGACACATTTTCCAAGATAAAGCACTTAGAGAGAATTTCATTTGTAATATTGCATTTATAAAATGGGAGGAATTTGCTCTTTTTTTTTTTTCCAGAGGAAGCATGAGTAAATTTCATCCCAGCAGTACATTTTTCTTGAATTGTACCTTTCAATGTAAAGGGCCAAAATCCTGTTTCCTTTACCCTCTTAAAATTTCCCACTAAATCTAGTGCAGGTTTTCCACTAATAAAAAAAAGGGGAATTTAGGCCAAAACATACTTTTAGGAGCTGGTTCAGTTACAGTGCTGTTTGCCATAGAGTGCATTTCTTCTTATCAAGGAAAAACCCTTCCAAATGGGGAAAGGTAGAAAAGCAACTGTTTAAAAGGGTGGTAGAAAACCGTAATGAACCACATTTTCAAAATGAAGTGAAAAATTAAGGTGAAAAGATAGTGGATTGAAGAGAGGTCTTTAGTATTTCCTTGCTGTAGAGTACACAAAGTGAACACCCTCCAACAACATTTAGCATGGGTTCAGCTAGATCTTTTTTAAAAAAACCCTTCTGAAGCTCTTATTGCCAATCTCTAACACTGCTTCCTCCCTCCCTGCCTTTTCACTGCTCTCCCACAAAATTTTGGACCCTATCACTGATTGAAAAAAGAAACATCAAAAAAAAAAATCAAACCCTAAAAAAACCTCCAAACTTTTGACACCCTCTGTGCGAGGCACACCGAAATATTTGCGCAAGGCAAGGCTATCGACCTCCTCCAGGACTTGCCAGGCAGGGTGGGTGTGTGGGTGGAGGGGGTCGCGGGTGGGTGCTCTCCGGGTGGGCGCTGCCCTGCGTGGTCCGTGCCGCCGGAGGGGACGGTGCGAGCGCGGGGCGGCAGAAAAGCTGCTGCAGGACTCTCTCCCCGAGGGTGGGTAGTTAGAAGTGCTTTGACAAGGCTTGCTGATTTAACCTTTGCCTGCTTTGCCCTGCCAGGGGTGGCCACTAGATGTCAAGCTCATAATACAATTAGTACATCTGTGCAGTTGACCTTGGCAGCGCGGCTTACCGCTGTTGTGCGAAGTGTTAACACTGGAGCTGAGTGTTAACTGGAGATCCCTCCGAGTTCCCTACCTGCCGCAAGGCTTAGCGAATGCCCGTCTAGTTCGGCACAAGGGTTTACAGTTCTTCAAGAAGGGGGAAAAAAAAAAAAGGTTTCCTTTTGTGAAACCCGGCATCTTGAGCTGCTTAATTAACCCTACAGGTGCTGCGGTAGTTTTGTCTCAGTTAATCAAAAACTGACTTGCTGTTCAGTGTTTTGGGAGATTCCTTGTACTGCCATTTGATAATTTAATTTTATGATTTGTTGGTGTAGTAATGTCCCCAAAGCTGGCGAAAGCTAACGAATTTGTTTAGATCTCTATGTGCTTTGCCATCCTGTGCAATACTGCAGGATGCGGGGTGGGAAATGAGCAAAATGCCTGAACTGCACAACTGGCAGCGAATCATTCCAGGTTTGCTCTTTCAAGCACTCCTGTTGTAAGTAGGAGTAAGTGCTATTGAGTCTAGTACTTGTAAGTTCGGTTTTGAGATGCTCAGGATTGGGTCCTCACGTTGGCTTCTCTTATTGTGAGCCCCCAAACACAGATTTGTCAGCGTTTCTGGGCTTGTTCAGAGAGTGGCTGGCTTCATTCTGCAGGGTGTTAGAGTTACGTAGTTTAAGATGTAGTTAACTATATACTTTGCAAAGTAGGAAAGCTATGCAGAATCTAGTGTTCTGCTTCTTTCTTCTAGTTTATTTGGTTTGGTTTGGTTTTTTGAATTTTTTTTCATATCATCTGTTGGAAGTATTGAGCTCCATTTTTTTTTTTTTTTTTAGGATTCCAAATAAAACGTGATGTGTTCCAAATAAACTTAGTTCCTACAAACATCAGCGTATTTGTATACAAATTCTACTCAACCCACAATTAATGTATACATGCTGCAACAGCCAACCAAATAGCTGTTTATATGATTTTGAAAAACAATGCAGGTCTTATTTAACAGGCTATCTTGTGCAAATATTCCAAACAATTTGTGAAGCTTGCATCTGTTCCACATCTGCCTACGTGTAGAAAGGCACCAGTGTTTGATATACCAGAGTGCTTCGCTGCACAGATTAGAAACTGCAAGTGTTTCAAACAGAATACAGTTAGCGCCTGTGCCACAGGTGGCTGTTACTTAACAAATTCTGAGATTTAGGCTACTGAGTAGATCAAACCCAGTGTGCCAGGTCAGTCCCAGGTTTTGCATAGCAAGAGTGCCCTCCACTGTTCAAATACATGCTAACAGCTTTTGTGGTCTGAGAAAAAGGACAGAAAATTTTTCTATTGAGTCTGGAATTTCTTCTACATTGTTAAACACAGTAGGGGTCTCTATTTGTCTCCTCCTGTTTCACAGCTTGGGCTCAGTATGTGATAATTCATCTTTCTTTATGGGATTCAAAGCTATCATAAAGAGTTAAAAAGAATTAATTTGCAAGAAAATAAACGTGCTCTAACAATTTAAGAAAACTTTCCTTAAAAGCACTGTCAATTGTAAGAGATGATAAAGCTCAGGAAAAAGTAATACTGCTCTTCTCAAGGATCAATACATTGTTGTAAGGCTACTGTTTCCAAATGAATATAATTTTGAAAACAAATTCATGGGGGTTTTAAAGATATTTTCTTACTTTATTTAAATGGTGTTTGGGGAAAAATAACTTTGTGTGTTCTAATGATAGGAGTAGTAAATAATTGTCCTGTATCAGTGTATTATGCTCAGAGTTTTATTTATAATATTTCTTGTTTAAATATATAAAAATGCTGAGATCTGCTCCTTGAAATGATTATTGAATTTGCACGTGAGAGCATTTTATACATCTGTCTCTGTAGTTAGCAGGCATTTTAGCTGATGTTAACAAATGCATTTTTTTCTGAAGCTTCCTGCTACTTCGTACGCTGCTTCTCAGTGAAAGATCAGTGGGGTTTTTTTTCTTCCTGAAAGAAATTACCACATTTAGAAAATATTAATTAAGTCTCAATTAGGCATCTCTATGTGTAGAAATTATAGTAATTCATACAACTTTTCTGTGCTTTTGTTTTTATTATTGCATATAGTCGAAAAACAAGCTTCAGAAAATATTTTACTCACACCTTTGTTGGATTCCTTTACAAGACACTTTCGTTTGAACGCTTCAGGAAGGTATCAGCGATTTGAAATAGGTGAAAGCCTAGAAAATATTGATTCTCGTACCTGATTTTATCCAAGCGTCTTATGAATCATACATAATTTGAGGATTCTGTGAGACAGAGTCACAAATACAACGAAATACGGACTTGCCAGAGAACATTTGATGGTGATAGTCCTTACTTAATATAATTGAAAAGGTCATTTAATAGAATTTAAAAGATGCTTTTCAGGTCATTTACACTACAGAACTAGGAGTGATTTAAGTGGAGACAAAATGAAGAGATTCTGGAGCAAAGATGAAACCCAGTGGAGTCAGTTGAGGCTTTTTTCCAGACTGGAAGCAGTTAGGCCTCTGAAAGTGGCATTTAATAACCAGTGTACGTTTTCAGAATTAACCTGACTAGGATGCGATGTTTGATTTCAGTCCGTCTCACAGAGGCAGACGGCAGCATTCCCGAAGCATGCATTCGTTCTGTTTTCCCTCGCACATCGTGCAAGAGGCTTTCCTCTCCCATAGAGCAGGGAGGCGTACGCCTGTGATAAAAACTGAGAACTAGGGAAGCCAGTTTTACAAATCCCGTGCGCATGAAGCTGTGGCAATTTTTTCTCAACTCCACACATTCTCTGCTGGTGACTGAAGGACCCGCAGCACCCTTACAGCCCTCTCCCTTCCTCTCTGACAGAGAGGAAGCAGGCCACTGCCATCCTCCCAGCAGCCAGGCTTCGCTCCAGCCTGGAAAGCCTTTGGTGGGTACCCTTAGGGAGGGTGGCAGAGCAAAGCCCCCCCAGCGTCAGCCCCTTGTACCCCACTCGCTGAGCCCGCAGAGCACCTGAGCAGCTTCAGGTATCGCCATCCCAAAGTGTGATTTTTCTCAGAATAACCTTCCTCTGGATTTCTGGGAGCTCATTTTGTGGCCAGAGCCCAGTGATGCGACGTGGCAGCACTCTGCTGGAGCCCCGCGGCTCCGCGGGTCGGTACCTGCTCGGGAGCTCGCCCTACGTGCCTTTGGAAAGATGTTGCCTGCGATTCTTCACCTGTTTTCACAGGGTGAGCTGTATGTGCTGTAATTCATTCTGCATCCCGGAGCAGCTTCAAATTAGTCTGTTAGCTGTTAGACTGCTAATGAGAAAAAAGAAAATAACCGAGAAGTTATTTGTGGCTGAGATCCTGACTGCTTGACAAACCTCCCATTCAACACCTTTGTTTAACTAAGAACTGCAAAATTCAACCCAGGTCTATAAGCAAGTGCTCTATCAATTTCTCCAAAGTCCTGGCAAATTTTTACTGTACTACATCCTCACTGTAGTAATAAAAATGATTATTTCTCTTCAGGAAAAATAGAAGAAAAAAGATTAAATTCTTTAGTACTTGGTGGATTTAATCACTTTGTAATATATCAGAAAATAACAGCAAGCTATGAAACATAAGGAAACCTGGGAAAATGCCATCTTTTCGTGAATAGGTATATGCTAGAACTAAAACAAAACCCCCCTAATTTTTAGCTTAATGTTTTAACATTTAAAATTTTCAATAATCTGGAGTAATGATAAAATGTTGGTATAGCTTCCTGACATTCATAAAGTGGTCGAGTTTTAACAAACAACAAAAATATCCTCTCCTGTGGAGGCATACCCTTTTAAGCTTTATTCCCTGTTGAAGTCGGTGAGGACTTGCACTTCAAAAGCAGCAACAAATACAGTACCTTAGTGCTTTCATACTAAGTACTGCTGAAAGGTATATTTAAAACCTCATTTGTGGAATACTGGGGCAATGACCATTTCTCCAATACACATATATATTAAAAACAATATTTATCAGTTGTTATTTTCAGCATGACTAGTTGGTACTCTTTCAATCCCTTTCATTTCAGCGGTGTTTCTGACATGAATAAAGGTACTCATCTGAGTTGGTGGATTGAGCCCACAGCCCATCGTTCTGTGGAGCATCTTAGTAACCTCAGGGTACTTCGTAGGGAGCGTACTGTCATCTATGAAGCAGCGTTTTCTTCAGTGCCATCTGTGTCACCTGCTTGCTTTACCAGTCCAGGAGAGTGAAGCTTTACAAGAGATTCAACTTGTTTGATTTCTTAAGAAACGCTAAAATAATTTATCCTAAATGGAAAATACTGTGGTGAGGTTCTCTGTATGTCTACTTCAGAGTTGATTTGAGGGCAAAAAAAAAACCAACCCAACCCTAACAGCTCTGTAGCATTGTTCTCTAAAATATTTTTCAAAAGCAGTCTTTGAAGATTTCAAGCCAGATGATGAGATGAATGTGCCCGGATTGGCCATTTGGAAAGTATTCTCACTCCTTTCAAAGCTTGGGAGTTGAGGGAAGGAGGAATACAAACCAGAGCTGTCAGTCCCCAGTTAGTGTGGACGCAAGCCTGGTCCCCGGGAGATAGCACACAACTCACCATTTATTTCGTCGAGGACACTGATCACCTGAGAAATACCTAAACTGCTGTATTCCGGTTGTGCTTTTTCCCAAGTTATGTTTCAGCTGCAAACTGCAGCTGCTTTGAGTTGATGGCTTGCTACGCTAGACTGGTTATTCTCTTGAAAGGCTGAACAGGTCTATATTGGTACCTCCTGGCATCAGTAGGTTAGGTTGCTGTTGGAAACTTACACACTATCCATATTCCTTTTGACATCTATAGGTGATGAGTCTGTCTCCTAGTGCAGAAAGTAATACCTGTTGTGATTGTAAGTGTTCACGTTTGGGCTTGGTGATTACTGTACAGTGTCTGAAATAATTATCTGAGTGGTGTTTGATCAGCTCGTTCTAGATCAGAGGACAGCCATATCTGACCGGCTACATTGCCTGAATCCATCACTAATTACTGAAATCTTTTGTGCGAGGTTTGTTTAGAGAATGCTCTCCTTAAACAAAAGAATAGTGATATACAGCTACGAAGCTGGAAGACGAGCTACACACTTTGCAGCTTATTTTGGAATCAATTCTCCTTTTAGTAGTAGTGGCAGTAGTACTTGTAGTGGTGGTAATAATAATAATAATAATAGTAGTAATAGGAAGAAGAATAGGCAGCTCCTACCTAGCTTGCCAAGGTTTTGGAATAAGCACTGGAGGATCTTCTCCATGAAAGCCTTGGGAGAGCCGTGGACCTGCTGTGTGTGGCCAGTATTACCAACCAGGGAACTGGGAAGGTTCTGAATAAGGACCAGGGGATCAGGCCCCCTGACTGTCAGAATGTAAATCTGTAATGTAAATAAGGGTTTGTTTGTCTTAGTGCGGAAAGGCTCTGGAGAGAGGCGGGCGCATTGGGCGCCTCGCTGGTCCCTGCTCTGTGTGCTTTCGCTTTGTGGAAGCTGAAGTGCGCCCTGAAAATGGGGTTTGGAAGCTGCTTTTTCACGTATTTTGGGGAGGCTTTACGTTTTTTAACATACGCTTTGGGATACCTGCAGCCAG
>VZTO01010272.1:57886-72028 GCA_013400615.1 Syrrhaptes paradoxus
ATTACAGAACGCATACAGGAGAAAGACCATTTAAATGCAAAATTTGTGGACGTGCCTTCACTACGAAAGGCAATCTGAAAACACATTTTGGAGTTCATCGAGCGAAGCCACCACTTAGAGTACAGCACTCGTGTCCCATTTGTCAGAAGAAATTTACAAACGCGGTTGTTCTTCAGCAGCACATTCGTATGCATATGGGCGGGCAAATTCCAAACACACCACTACCTGAGGGCTTCCAGGATGCCATGGACTCAGAGCTTTCCTACGACGAGAAGAACGTTGACACGCTGAGCAACTTTGACGATGACATTGATGAAAATTCTATGGAAGAGGACCCAGAGCTAAAGGACATGGCAAGTGACTCATCCAAACCCCTTATCTCTTACTCCGGGTCATGTCCTTCTTCGCCACCTTCTGTGATCTCCAGTATTGCTGCTCTGGAGAATCAAATGAAAATGATTGATTCAGTCATGAACTGTCAGCAGCTGACCGGTTTAAAATCCATAGAAAATGGATCAGGGGAAAGTGACCATTTGAGCAATGACTCCTCATCAGCTGTTGGTGATCTCGAAAGCCAGAGTGCAGGCAGCCCCGCGATGTCGGAGTCTTCTTCCTCCATGCAAGCTTTGTCTCCTGTAAATAGCAATAGTGAAAGTTTCCGATCCAAGTCACCAGGTCTCAGTAACCAGGAAGAGCCCCAAGAAATACAATTAAAGACAGAAAAACCAGACAGTCCACCACCCGCAGCTGAAAATGGAGGCGCATTAGATCTGACATCCACCAACCCGGGAAGACCGGTCATCAAAGAGGAGGCTCCTTTTAGCCTGCTGTTCCTGAACAGAGAACGTGGTAAGTTTAAAAGTACTGTTTGTAATATCTGTGGCAAGCCTTTTGCTTGTAAGAGTGCATTGGAAATTCACTACCGCAGCCATACTAAAGAACGGCCATTTGTTTGTACAGTCTGCAGTCGTGGGTGTTCCACTATGGGTAATTTAAAACAGCACTTACTGACGCACAAATTAAAAGAGCTGCCTTCTCAGTTATTTGAACCCAACTTTACTCTAGGTCCCAGCCAAAGTACTCCTAGCCTGGTCACCAGTACAGCGCCTACCATGATCAAAATGGAAGTGAATGGTCACAGCAAGCCGATCTCTTTGGGTGAGGTTCCCTCGCTTCCAGCTGGAATCCAGGTTCCTGCTGCACCACAGACAGTGATGAGTCCGGGGATCACCCCTATGCTGGCACCCCCCCCTCGCCGGACTCCCAAGCAGCACAACTGTCAGTCGTGCGGGAAGACCTTCTCCTCAGCAAGTGCACTGCAGATACACGAGCGCACCCATACCGGTGAAAAACCGTTTGGTTGCACGATCTGTGGTAGAGCTTTTACCACAAAGGGGAATCTGAAGGTAAGAGGCCAAATAAAACTGTAAAGGCTCGGGATAAGCGGGGTTAAGGCACTGTGCTTGAACTCAGCAGGTTTTAGCGCTGTTTGTCCCAAAAAACGAGAGAAGGGAGCTTTGAGGAGATGCCTGCTGTGTGGTGGTGGTTATTGTGCTTCCACTGTGTTGAACATAGGGACTGGAAAACAGCCATGCAATGACGTGAACCTTGACACTGGATCTGGGTGTATGTGAACACACGTTGTAGTTCTCCTGACAGATGTGGTGGCACAGGCAGCCAGCTGATGGACGTGTTCTGGCAGTTCTCATGGACCATCCATTCAAAGTAACCTCACTATAAACCAGAAATGCAGAGGGTGCTCAGCTCCTTGGGTGCCTCTCAAATTCCCATTTTCTGTTCTGCTTTGCAGCCATTGCAGGTTAGAAAGCTGTTTCGCACTGATTTACAGCGGGTTACTACAGGACTGACGTCTCTTATTCCCACGGTCTGGTTAACCATTGGGACACAGCCTGGGGAATACATTTCTAGATGTCCTTTTTTAAAATATTAAATGTAGCAAAGCAATCAATATTTCTGACATGAGAATAGAATAGTATAGGATCATAAAGGTTAGGAAAGACCTCAAGGATCATCAAGTCCAACCGTCAACCCAACACCACCCAACCCACTAACCCATGTCCCGAAGCACCACATCCACACGTTTCTTGAACCCCTCTAGGGATGGTGACTCCACCACTGCCCTGGGCAGCCTGTTCCAATGCCTCATCACTCTTGCAGTGAAGACATTTTACCTAATATCCAGCCTAAACCTTCCCTGGCGCAACTTGAGGCCGTTTCCTATATTGCAAAAATAGACGAGATGTAGAAAGGGGAAGGGCAGAAAAACCCACCCATCTCCTAGTACAAGTAATGCCCTTGGTAATCTTCAGCATGTGAGGACTTCCAGCTTGCATGTGAAATTGTCTAACCTAAGAGGATGTGTACTCTTTATTCTTGCGGCGCTGTGTTTTGTTTTCACTGAGAAGAAACAAGTTCACATTGAAAAATTACTACGGAGCTGGGTTTTCTTGGTATAGGTTGACTGGGCCTTAGAACTGTGTCTTAACTGGAATTGATTTGTTTTCAATGCGAGTGAAAAGGCATTTTAAAAAAAAAAAAAAAAAAGCAAGTGGTACTATAAGTAACAGCATTTCAGGCCAGCTGCCTTGCCAGAACGTGCTAACTTGGGGGTGCTCCTTGTCCCTGCTTACTCCACAGGTTCACATGGGAACCCACATGTGGAATAACGCCCCGGCACGCCGCGGCCGCCGCCTCTCCGTGGAAAACCCCATGGCTCTGCTGGGTGGCGATGCGCTCAAGTTCTCTGAGATGTTCCAGAAAGATTTGGCAGCTCGGGCCATGAACGTTGACCCCAATTTTTGGAACCAATACGCTGCAGCTATCACTAACGGACTTGCTATGAAGAACAATGAGATTTCTGTCATACAGAACGGAGGCATTCCCCAGCTCCCAGTAAGTCTAGGCGGAGGCGCCATCCCGCCTCTCAGTAACCTTACCGGTGGCATGGACAAAGCTCGCACGGGCAGCAGCCCTCCCATTGTTGGTCTGGACAAAGCAAGTTCTGAAACGGGAGCCAGTCGGCCATTCACCAGATTTATTGAGGATAATAAAGAGATTGGCATAAATTAAAAGCATTCGTTCCCGATCACTGTTGGACAGCAACTCGACACACCACTTGTCCTGTTCCGTGTACAGCTTTTGAAGCTAAGCGTTAGTTTCCTGACCCAAACGCGTAGGTTCCCTTTCAAGTTTTACCCATAGCAGAAATCCATAACTTTGTGGCTGCTGAAAAGTTGTCTTGCAAGATCTGCATGGTACTTCTTTCGACAGTGAGTTTGACTGTTGCCGAGAACACTGAGACCTTTTAATTTAACAGAAAACAAGCAAATCATGGGATAACTTCATTAGTAACAGAAAGAGGCTAGTCTCCGTCCACTTTGCTTCTTACAAAACTCACTATCATCTGAGAAAGGGGGGCTTCATTACGGCATTCTGTCACACTTATTTGCTGGTTTTGTTCCAATTAGTTAGCAACTTGGACTATGTTTTTAGGAATCTTAATCTTAAATAAGTGATTTAGTACCCTGACGCTGTGTATTATTACAGTATCCTTGTCTGTAGTATTTATAATATTAAGATTATGCGGGTAACAGACAATATACTAGCCCCAAACTTAAATGGAGCTTTTGTACTGCAAAATACATCTGGCTATGTGATTTTTGTTTTGTTCTGGTTTTTTTAAAGCAAGTTTTGTTTTACTATAAGTGGTTTATTTCAATGCAGGCAAAATTGTGAAGTTTTATTGGGAAAGATAGCATGCTTTTCATGTGCAAGTACTTGTCAGTAACAAACCTTTTTTTTTATTTAAATATTTGTAGCTGCTATGTGGACAGTTGTTCTATTAAATGAAAAAAATGTAGTGTGGACTTTAGCTCAATGATTGGAAAACAAGTTACAGACAAACCTTAGCATCGTAAATTATTCACAACATTATAAACAGTTGTGAGTAAATACTCCATGTTATCAAAGCTGTACAATAAAAAGGTAATGTTTGTATAATGTGGTTGCAAACTCTTAATTTATACTATTGCACTTCTAGTATTTTGTATTAGGGAGGTTTGTCTATAATTTGAAACAGAACAAAGGTGTAAACTATTTTATAAATAGTACTTTGAATTAAGGAATAAGGAGGAGAACCCTGTTGCAGTTTCTTGTTTTGTTTTAAGATCAAGCAATGAGAGATCTCTCTTAACTAAGCAGAAAAGCCACAGAGAACTGTCAGATCCGTAGGAAATACAGGGCCTGCCATTTCTGAAATGGAAATGACTCATTTAATTTTTCTACAAAACCCACTTAAAAGCGTGACCACTCCTGACAGAATCCTGATGCATTTGTCTTAGGAGCATGCTATTAATACAAGCCTAGGATAGAGGAAGGAGAACATTGTGTAGGTTTAATTTTACTGTACTCTGTTCTGTCCCTCTCACACATACCCACGAGAAAGATGTCGACTGCCTAATAACACGGGAAGCAGTGAGCAGTAGTAACGTACAAATATTCTGTATTTACTTCCAGCTCTTGCTGATTATCTTCTCAGCTTGATCCCAAGCACGATGTGCTCTGATGAATTGAATATGATTTTCTGTCGATGGCATTGTTTAAATTACACAGAGTAAATAAAGAGAATGGTTCCACTCGTAAGCTAGGCTGGGGATGCTGAGGAGACTGGGGCTTCATCAAAACTTGAAGAGTAGATGTTTTGTGTACTACCTCATTTTTGTGCATTACAAGCGTGGTGGACTTGACACTCTGAACTTCCGTCCAGCAGAATTGCTTGAGGGACATTATGGGTAGCTGGGTAACAGCACAAGGAGTTTTATGCCCCCGAAGAACGAATCAGACAGTGAGGTCTTCTCAGTTGAGACTGAAAAATAGGACAATCTTTCTTATACAACAAAACCCATTACTGTAAGAGGATGGACTATTTCTGCCATCATGTAATGGAGTGAAAAGAGGTTCAAAGACTTATTAGCTGTTTGTTTCTATTGGAAATGAACTATGAACTCTACAGCTCCATTTTCTACAGTGATGAGATAGAGATATATAGATACATATATCTATATATAAGTAAAACTATATATCTGTAACACCTCTACAGTAGAACATCTTTTTTTGCCATAGTGTGTGGGTGGTTAGGGGTGTTTCCAAGCATTGGAGGAAAAATAAAAAAAAACAAACGGAGGTGGCTTAATGTTGCTGTATTTCAGCCATTGAATGTTTTCATTTATCTGTGTCATTTTTGGTGTGACTTTTTTTTTTTGTTAGTATTTGGTACCATGTAGTGTTATATCTATTCCTTAAAGGATGTGTATAACTTAAAAAAAAAAAAAAAAAAAAAAAAAAAAAAAAAAAAAAAAAAAAAAAAAAAAAAAAAAAAAAAAAAAAAAAAAAAAAAAAAAAAAAAAAAAGAAAAAATGAAAAAGGGAAAAATGAAAAAAATATGTAAAGTGTTGTAAATAAGATGGTTGATGATGGTACAGTAAGACTGACCCCATTTTGTATTCAGGGTTAGGTCATTCCTCTCTGCATGGTGAAGAGAGACACTATTTTTATACTGCGATACCATGTAGGGCTAGGAGCCTCCCTGAACCAGCTGGGAATTGTTACCTAGATCCAATATTTTTTATTATTAAATCTTGTTGGCTTGACACATCTACTGATTGAAATGGATGTCTTAGTCTAGGTTACTATTTTTGTCATATGGAATTGAATAAAATGCAGGATGTAATATTATTTCTGAATTGCGTTCCTTGATTATTCTAATAACAGAGCAAGATACGAGACTAAGGTCACTTCTGGTAGATTGGTGTCAATGACTTCTAATCGTCACATCTGAAAATCAGAATAAGGTCAACACCTTATATTCAAATGCTATTCTAATATAAACACTGCAAAGAGGTAAAATTATTAAAGTCTCTTTTCCAATGACAATAAATCATAAGAGCATGTCTTGCAAGACAGTAGAACAAACAAACAAACAAACATTTTGGAGGGGGGATAACAGCCTTTGGAAGGACTACTGTTGCAAATTGACTGCTTTCTGAAGACTTATCATGTACCGTCTACCAAAAAAGCCTCCTTTTCACGTTGTTTAAACATCTGCCTAATATTCACAATACACTGCATGGTAAAAACATTTGTGAACAAATTTATCAGGAACAGATCAAATTCTAAAATACAAAAAAAAAAAANGAGCAAGATACGAGACTAAGGTCACTTCTGGTAGATTGGTGTCAATGACTTCTAATCGTCACATCTGAAAATCAGAATAAGGTCAACACCTTATATTCAAATGCTATTCTAATATAAACACTGCAAAGAGGTAAAATTATTAAAGTCTCTTTTCCAATGACAATAAATCATAAGAGCATGTCTTGCAAGACAGTAGAACAAACAAACAAACAAACATTTTGGAGGGGGGATAACAGCCTTTGGAAGGACTACTGTTGCAAATTGACTGCTTTCTGAAGACTTATCATGTACCGTCTACCAAAAAAGCCTCCTTTTCACGTTGTTTAAACATCTGCCTAATATTCACAATACACTGCATGGTAAAAACATTTGTGAACAAATTTATCAGGAACAGATCAAATTCTAAAATACAAAAAAAAAAAAGAGAAAAAAATTGACAACTCGCATCTGTTCATTCCAAATGACATAACCTGTAGTTTAAACCCATGGCTTTGTTTCTTCTTTTTTTTTCCAAGACCCTAATTTATCAAAGCATGTCTAACTTTAACCAAATTATTTTTTCACATTGATTTAAATGGAAGTATTTTCATTCTTAAGGTTAGGCATGTGATTAAGTATCTCCTGCAAAAAAAGCTGTATGTTTGAGTAACCTTCAAGCTGTTATAATCTGATGATGAATGCCTGCTGCATTTAAAACGGAGAAAAGATAAATAAAAGAGAAAAAAAATCTGTATTAATCGTCTTTCAGTGGCCTTGTTATGAAGATACTCTTTTGTAAGACGTACCCAAAGAAGGTCCAAGTTTCCTCTGGTGACTCAATAACGACAATAGGTCTGTGCTTGTGTTCCTGCACGCGCATCCCTGAGCCTTGCCGAGAGAAAACATGATACGCAAAAGAGAATGAAAGCAAAGGAGTGCTGGTAGTTATGGTTCTGTTCAAAACACAAGAGGAAAATTACCTGCCTTCCCCTCCTCTCCCCCCCCCAAAAAAAGGATGAAAGCAGAATGGTATCTATTTTTAAATATGTATGGGTTATTTTTTTTATTATAGGAAGACATTAATTAATAAAATGTGCTACACAGATAAAAATGCTCAAAGTCTGCTGAATTACAGATGTTTAAAAATAGAGCCATGTAGGGACTCTATATAATCAGAAAAAACTACCAGCTAGGATTTTTTGAGGGGAGGGTTATTTTACAACATGAAAATTCCAGCAAGGCTTTCGAACTCCTCACTTATATTTTTTTTCCGCGTCTTATTACACAGAGGTTTTTTTTTGCATATGAGTGACTTGTGGATTGGCTTTTTTTTTTTCCTTTTGTATATGTTAGCCCTCAATATATTGTGTGTTCTTTCACCTATTTTGGCCTTTTTATCTTGGCAAATACTTTGTTTTTCTAAAGCTGTATTTGTGCCGTGGTTGTGTTGCCTTCATCTTACCTCTCTGTAATTTGGCAAGATACTGTGGTTTTGTTTTGGTTTTGTTTTTTTTTTTTTCCTTTAATTCTGCAGAAGTCAAAGAGCTGCCTGGTTTTTACACCTATGTGTAACACTAGCATAACGAATGATGAAGTCATCAGTGAGGTGATCAGGTATGTGCATAGGTCCCAGGATTTGCTAACAAACATGCCGTTCACGCTCTCTCCCCCAGATGAAGGCATGAAGTTTGTTGGTGTTGACAGTATACGGCAGCCCCAGATGGTCCTGAACCTGCCTTCACTGTGCCTGCTTTTACACCACTGGAAACTCCATGGGCTGCAGTGGAGATACTCCAGGTTTATACTGGTGCTACTCCAGGTTTATACTGGTGCAAGAGGGACTGCTTCCCAGTTCAGATGTCTTGCTTTGCACGTCATCAGAACAATGGCTAGCTATATAGGGTATTAAAAGTACATCTAGACAAAAGCATTCTGGACTTTATTTTTAAAAAGAAGGAAAAGAGAGGACATATATTTTAATACATACCACAGAATTATCCCAGTCTTAAAGGAGATCCTGAAAGCTGAATCTAAAAAAAAAGATGACTATGCCCCTTCATATAGAATTTGATGTTGTCATATGAATAATCAATCCTTTTTCACTTAAATGAGTAAAAGAACCTGTGACTTCTATGTATAGAAGAATGTGAGAATCTTCCTATGGCACTCACAGGGAAATGCCTTCTCTTTGCAGACAGTAAAGGTATCAGCAGATTTAGGAACAGGAAAATATGTGTTTGTGCATGTCACAACACCAACATATAGCGTTTTATTTTTTTTCAGAAGGGTGACCGTCTCAGTCGATTGACAAAGTGACAAAAGTGAAAGCCAAGAGCTTTGGGCTGTGCCACTGACATATTTTAGGGATGTGGGCAAGTCGCTAATTAGACTCTGATGCTGCTTGAGAATTAGATATTTCTGGGGCCTCTGGGAGGGAACCCCCCTTGCAGAGTCAGCTTGCACCTTGTAGTGTTGGGATGAGTTGTCCTGTCGGGAAAGATGGGGTAATACTTTTGTACCTACCTCACAGGGGTGTTGTGAGGAATAGTTTTATGTTTGTACAGTGTTTCAGAGATGGAAAATGCTTGGTATTATTGCTGATTTTAGAGAGTTTACAGTACATGTACTATTATTTATTGTTTGTACTCCAGTAGTACCTACGGGCTCCAGGCAGGACTGAAAGGCCTTATCCTACATGTTGTACACCCACCTACTTGGGATTGACACAAAATTTTACTTAGTAACATTTTCCAATGGAGGTATTTCATTATCAAGTATCTATTTGATTACTATAGGGTATAATTCAATTATTTAGGTGTTCAGATCGATTATTGGTTTTAGACCATGGCAGAGAATTCTCTGGTATCACATTTAGTTTTGAGCTTGTGTTGATTTTTCAGAAAAGTGCACCAATTTTCTATGGATAATCTAGAATCAAATCTTGCTATCGGTGGAATTCTACTGTACTTTTTGCTATTAAAGCTAAACATTAAAATAAATGTGTGTGTATATATTATTATACACCAATCTATAATATACATGTACCTATAAACATACATGGTTTTAAATCCTAAGATGTCTAGAATTAATTTCAGACTGCGTGTTACATATTTTGCTCAAGCGTTATCCATTTCAGATGCAACTAAAACATCATTAAATGGTGTTGGCCCTCAGTAAAGGCACAAAAACTGGAAATAATTACAACAAAACACATATCGTCACTATGATTATATTTATGAAGGCTTGTGAAGAAAGTTTCTAAGTCTGAAATGTGTTAAAAACCTTCACTAAGTCATAAAAGTTTTTACTTAGATTATGTTGAAACAAAATATTATATCAGGATGGGTCACTGGTTGTATATAAGTGTGTTAAAATAAATAATTAAATAATTGGAAAGGTTATGCTTGCTATCATTTGGATGTTGAACAGAAAGTAATTTGTTTCCCAGACTGACAAATAATATTTAATATTTTTTTACAGGTAAGAATGATCTGATTTACAGTACGATGTTAAACAACCTCTTTAGGAATTGTTTGTGTGCTAAATATATTAGCTTAATTAATTCTACTGATACTCTTGTCTTTTTTCTTTGACTATAAGGAAATTTTTTGGTTTAGCTTTGTTTAATGTGTTCTCAGTGATGTTAGTTTCACTGATTTTACTCACGCATGTTGTGGAGTAAAAGTATTAGTAATGGTGGGTTAATCTAGTGTAAAGAATCTCTCTTTTCCCTCTGGGAATCATTTACATCTCTCCACCACCCCGTTCTGATGGCCAGACAACATGTCTGTAGGTTGTTGACTTTCTTTTGTGTTGATTAGCACTCGTGGCTTGGGCATTTTTGTCAAACATTTGGCACTTGTTCTGCTACAACACACACTTCATATGGGACCCACAGATGGACTAACAAAAGTATTTAAGATAAGCTGGTGGTGGAGGGTGTAGGTGAACACCTATACCGGAATTCCTATGCCGCTACCTGTTGTGTGCAGCAACCAAAATGTGCACAAAAAGGGATGTGGTCGTCAGGAGATGTGGGCACATTCCCATTTGGTTTCTGTCACTTCATACTCTGAATAATGTGCCTGATATAGGAGGTTTGGCTTGCCTTTTTTTTGCTTTTTTAAGCATTGCTGGTAAGAAAAGTTATAAACTGATACCTCAAACAGGCGAACACACCTCTTCGGGTAAGAGTTTTGTAGGTAAAATTTCATTGGGACTTGCCTTTTCTTCTGCCCATTTTCTGTGAAATTACTCTTCCCAACATAGCTTTCTAGATCCCTTCACAGTCAGAATTCAGTCCTTCACCTAGTCTGCCATCATCCCATGCCAAACAGGCTTGCTGAAGCCAACAGGATTTATATTAAGACATTAGCTAACAAATCTGATGGGTAGCAGAATCAAGTTCACTGTGCATTTTGGAAATGCACTTAAAAGAATATTCAGTTAAACCTTCAAACAGTTGTCCGTGTATCTTGTGTCAATAAATGTGGCGTCTGTTCCAACATTTGGCAGCAATCTGGGCCAGACTTTGGTACTTCCCCTTACACTGGGCAGCCCAGTACTCCGGAATTTACCCTAGGTAAACTAGGGACACATACCAACTGGTATTATTCATTGAAGTTAATTCTTTTGAACATGTTAACAAGCATCCTATTACAAACCCTGCAATTCCAGCCTCACAGAAGGTAGATTAAATGAGACTGGTAATCTTTGCAGCCCACTTCTTTCCGCTTCCCCAGCCCCTACCATCTTCATGAAGCAGTTTGCCATTATCGCTCTTCTGTGATCATGTAGCTTCTGTTTCTCATCTGCAAAGTAGCTAGGCTATGCTCAGTTCTTTGGTTTCATTGTCTTCCAGTACACGACCATGTTCTTCATGTGTTTCTTTTAGGACAGTGTTAGATTTGCCCAATGCATACATCTGTCTTCTTATTACATTGAGATTAACTTACTTTTTTTACCTTTGGGGCCAGGTCGTGTTGTCCTTACTCACATCTCCACCTCATTCCAATTCATTTCTCTCATTGGGACTATGAGTAGAAGATATTGTGCAATATAGCAAAATATAGCAACCCTGAAACTCAGAAGAATTTCAAAATGTTTGTCCAGCTGGGATTACTGCACACTCGCTTATTGATGCATCCAAGTTTGTTAGCCTCAGCTTTATGCCTGCTACATTTATAACTAGTTCCATTCTTAGTTCCTTTATCTCTGGAGACTCTTTCAGGCTGATCTTTGTTTTCCATACTTTTTAAAAATAACAGCATATTTGTTCTCCCAAAAACTTGCATCAAAATTACATTTACTTAGTGGCTGATGTTTTCTATGCAACAACCAAATTCTAATAAGGAATAACCAAACTTTGTTACTATTTCAATGGCAGTACTCACATCAAATGCTGAGACGGAAGTAAAGCTCAAATGAGAACAATAAGTAAATTTCTGCCTTTATATCTCTAGTACTAAATGGGAGAAAAATAGAAGGATCATATAATATATACAAAGCAATCAATAATCAGTATAGTTATCATGGCAAGAGCGGTGTTAAGCACAAATACAGGCACAGTACCAGAATAAAAGACAACAGAAAATATAAGGATTGGAGATACTAGCACCAGATTTTAACAATATACATAATAAAGAAACAGAACCATACTCCTCCACAAGTAACACAACAGATTTCCCTAGTAATCACAAGCTTTATTTTTTTCACAAGAATTCACTTCTCTGAAGCCAACAAGAGCATCTGGGGGAAGCCAAGCAGGGTGCCCCTGGGTGCAGCTGCTCATTAGACTTTTTCACGGGCTCAGGAGATGCTTATTCTGGTTTAACAGGTTCAGTTGTTAAGGTGAGGGAACTCCTGAGACCAGAAGGATTGCTTGGTCAATGTTAGTGTACGTGAATATCTCAAGCACATTTCCAGCTTACCCCTACTCCAAGGTCTTAGAAAAAATATAATATTTTAGTATTTTTAAGTTTATCATAGGGCTCCAAAACAGGAATGAAAATTACCCTTAGCACATCCCGACAATCGCGGCTATAAAAGGCATCTTTCTGATCTTTTTTACCCAGCACATCTATTATTCTAATTCCTGTGGAATCACTCCTGATTTACACTGGTATGAGCAAAATCAAACAGTGTAGTGATTGTATCATCCCTTTTTCATCAGAGCAAGACCCTTGTCTTTTTAATTAAACTGTAGATGTTTCAGTGCACTTGTGTTCCAAGTCCCAGCACACACTGGAACAAGTACGCAATAATCGAGGTGTATCTCTACTACTGTGTGTAACACACCTGGGCCCATTCTGGAGGTCACCTGGCCCAGCGGAAGGGGCACCTATACCATTTCAAACCCTTTCACTCCCTTGGAGAAGGACAGTAACATCCAAAGTGAATATTTGGGTTGGCCCTTAGGCCCCAAATATTGCCTGGGCGTCTTGTGGGAGGGTGTCCCTCAGCCAAAACTGTCTGGGAAGGCAACCCCAGCCTCCTGTTCTGGCCCCGGTTGGTTTAAGCAGGCTAGCAAAGCCTGCGAGGGCAAACATTTCTACCCTGAGGAGGGAAATGTGCTTTTGGGTGGAGTAATCTTCCACCATGCCTTTGTGTAGCTGTACTTTTAAAGTCATTGGCATTAATTCTTGATCAGACCATTCCTTTTGGCATCTTCCCCTCTTGCCATGAGGAATTTGTCTCCTCTTAGGTGGTTTCATGGTTTGCGTCTCACGCTCCTGGGAAGCTGGGCTTCTTCCACCAACTCTTACGTGGAAAGAGAATCGCCCCATCTGAGGGGTTTCCTAGATTCAGTGGAGCTGGCAGAGCATCTTTTAGGAGCTCTTTATTCATTATTTTATCTAGGTACATTATCCAGCCCATTCTTCTTCCAGCAGAAGAACATACACATGCATAATATTTCCTGAATACTTTTGTAGACAGAGTAGTCCCTTAAGAACTGAGTTCAATTAGGCTAAGATACACTGTGTAGCAATTCAATAAGAAAAGTCCTGGGAGGTAGGGGGAGAAGAGGCTTGCCAATTGCTTACACACAGTATGCTGGATGACAACTAAAGGCTTCGTGCTGTGGCATATTTGGCACATGCTGGCCTACAGTTATGCCTAGCAACTCCCAAGGTTTAAGCAGTTCCTTACTAAGGTTTTAATCAAGAAAAAAAAAAAAGCATGGCATGCAAATTAGTAAGACAACAGGCTCCATTTGAAATCTCTTTGGGGATGTTCAATCTTACAGAATACCAGCATCTAAGCAAATCAATTTATCTTCTATTTTTGCCTTTAAAAAGTCAGTAGCCAGTTTAATTTACGAATTCGCTATCCTGAACGCAGGCTGTTGGATTCAGAACTATAACTTTAAAAAAAACACTCTCAAAACCTGAAATGCATACAGTTTTGCAGATTTGACCTGGAATTTACAATAGATTCAGCATTTAGTCTGCATTTCTCATTCCCATTGTTAAAACATTTAAATATTTCTTCTAAGAAGGTCAAGAAGCTGAATTTTAAACGCATTAAACGTTCTATTCTACCATGTTTTTAAAATTATATACCTCCACTTTACATTCTTTTGAGAGGATAATACATTGCAAAAATGCCTAAAAATCTTCTTTGTTTCTGCCTGTAGCCCAGGGAGACTAGTTGTCTCAGTTTCCACTTCAAGTGCAATCTCTTCTTGAGGCACCTATCCTGTAAAATGTAGAGACATCGTTAATTTTAATGACTGTTCAAATGAAAATAAAAATCCAGAACCTAGCAAAACTACACTGAAATAATATGGAATTGAAAGATTGTTATGCCAATACTTCAGAGTCATCTGCTCTTCAAGCTTCTGTTTTTGTAACAGCGATGGGACCCTGCCTGCTGGAGCATTAAGCATTCTTCTGCAGTTTCTGAGGAGGTGGCTGCCAGTCAAACCTCCTGACTGCTGCTGGGGTTAAG
>VZTO01010276.1:0-20267 GCA_013400615.1 Syrrhaptes paradoxus
TGCACCCTCAGCAAGTCTGTGGACGACATCAAGCTGAGTGGTGTCGTTCATGCACTTGAGGGAAGGGATGCCATCCAGAGGGACCTTGACAGGCTTGAGGAGTGAGCCCATGTGAAACTCACGAAGTTCAACAAGACCAAGTGTAAGGTGCTGCACCTGTGTCAGGGCAATCCCTAATATCAATACAGGCTGGGGGATGAATGGATTGGGAGCAGTATTGCAGAGAAGGACTTGGGGACGTTGGGGAATGAAAAACTGGACATGAGCCAGCAATGTGCACTTGCAACCCAGGAGGCCAACCATATCATGGGTTGTATACAAAAAGCGTAGCCAGCAGGTCAAGGGAGGTGATTCTCCCCCTCTACTTGGGGAGGCCCTCACCTGGAGTACTGAACTGTGTTCTGTGGTCCCCAGCACAAGAGACATGGACTTGTTAGAGTGGGTCCAGAGGAAGGCCACAAAAATGGTCAGAGGGCTGGAGAAAGGCTGAGAGAATTGATTATGTTCAGCCTGGAGAAGAGCAGGCTCTGGAGAGACTTTACTGTGGGCTTTCAATACTTTTGGCTTCTAAGAAAGATGAAGACTTTTTACTGGAGCCTTCTATAGCGATAAAACAAGGGGCAATGGTTTAAAACTGGAAAAGAGTAGGTTTAGATTGGACATAAGGAAGAAATTTTTCACAAAGGTGATCGTGAGACACTGAAACAGTTTGGTCAGAGAAGTTGTAGATGCCCCTATAAAAAAAATCTTTATATCCAATCAGAATTTTTGGTGTACTAATTTGTGTCTGTTTCTTTTCATCCTGTGGCTGTGAACCTCCTAGAAGTTAAAGTAACACTAGGTTTACCATACAAAAATCCTCCCTAGGGAAAAAAAAAATTACTTTGATCTTGAAACTTATCCAACAAAATAAATAACTTACAATCTGACAAAATTTCATCTGAGTTATACTGCATCAGTTCTTGCTCTTGTTCATCTTCACATACTTAGTGATCAGAAAAAAATATTCATCATCTTGATTGCAATAATTTACTGTTCTTTTAATTATGTGACTGCAAAATTGCGGATAAAGTGATCTATTTCAGACACTGAAAATTTTCTTATTGCATCCTTTTCTGATTGATCATTTCTTCATATGCCTCTCATAAACTTAGTTCCATGTTGATTTTGTGGGTTTCTGTTTACATTAATTCTATGTTTTCTGTTGAGCCATGAAAAATGTATCAAAATGAAGTCATTTTAGAAAATACCTCTGAATATTACAGGTAATGGAGATAATAGCACACGATCTTAAGTTAATTTGCAAGTTAAGGTGAAATGCAAGGAAATATTAGCTAGATAGAAAAAAATGTTCTGGCTAAAAATATCATTATGTTCAAGTCTGGTATTACTGGACAGTGGTAGCCACAGTCAGATGTTCACAAGAATGTGTCTAGGGAAACCAATTCCCTCATTTCCACATGAATAGATGGAGTCTTCCTATTCTAGTTTTTTGGGGGACTGCATTTTTTTTGGTATTTTTACTTGTCAGTTTTTTTCTTGTGTAAAACTACAACTCCTCCATACTTTGACTCACGGGTTTAATTATTTCTGTATTCAACTCAAGTAAATCTGACCAAGTCACGAACCTTTGAAATTTCTTTATTATATGTCTTATATTTAAATTTACAATAATAATATAATCATATTCATAATTTTAAATCCAATAGACAGTGTCACAAAACCTTAAGCTGCCCTTAGCTTTATCCCTTTTTCACTTGATTGGAAGCTAGTAAAGCCAAAGCTGATATTTTAAATATGTTTATTTTAAATATAACAGTAGATTAATAACCTTAAAGTCACTATGCAGGTAAAATTACCTTTGAGATCAATCTTTTATCTGTCCATGAAAGGTTTTCCAGGTTATAATCTCTGACAGAAGGAAGAAAAGCTAGTTCAAACCAATGACTTATTGGGACTTTGTGAATTGTAGCCAAAGTATTTTGAAAATACTAACAAAAACAACTAATCCTTTTATCTTTTTCTTACTTATACATTTTTTAATCTATTTAAAACTGAGTGACAGTTACATCATTACAAAACTTAAATGGTAAATATTAATATTGAAATATGAAAAAGGGACTTACATTGCAAGAATTTAATGTGAAACTTTGTTGATCACTGCATGAATACTTCAAAATCAATTGCTTGTAAGTTTTAGATATAAAATTATTCATTTGTAAAACTATCCCTTTATTTTCTTACTCTTGAGAATTAAGAATGTAATCTGAGAATAAGCCATGTTAATTAGAGGTGATTCAAAAGCAAAGTCTTAATTAAGAATGTAATCTGAGAATAAGCCATGTTAATTAGAGGTGATTCAAAAGCAAAGTCTTAATTAAGAATGTAATCTGAGAATAAGCCATGTTAATTAGAGGTGATTCAAAAGCAAAGTCTTAAAATACATTAAAAAATTTTCAGAAAGTGCCAATTACAGACATGATAGTCTAGTTATGATATCCTACATTTTCATTAGAGGACTATATTTCTCTTGAAAAGTTGCCCAGATATTTGAAAATGCCACACTTTTGTGTAGCTGTTGAATTCTTAAGCTTTGGAGAGCATCATCATGTCTTTGGTGTCAGTGAATACTACAATTAGATACTCGGGAAGACTGGTACTGTAGATGTGACTCCTGACTGGTATAGGGCTACTTATTCATATTTCCTTCACTGAAAAAAATCCTGAAAAACATCAAATGATAAACTATCACCAATAACCTAGTGAGATTATTCATTTGCTTAATGTATCTTACAGCCAAAAATATTATATTGATCTTAAATCTGCCTTTTCCTTTTTCGGTGTCATCTCTTGAAAAATTCTTGGATAAGTTTCTTTATTCTGAAAGTTTATTCTTTTTGTATATTTATATATATTTCCATATATGTATATCTCTAGTATTTTGTTTTTTTTGTCTTCTTTTTGCCAGAAAAATAAAACAACATTTTATTTATCAATAACTGTAAATAAGTTGGTGGCAATTTACTCGACGCAGAAGAAAATGTCATACAAATCTAAGGGGTTCATACAGTGATACAGTCCATCCTACTTTGATGGATTTTTTTAAGTCTACTAGTTATTCAGAGATGTCTTTAATAAAAAACTTGTGTTACATGCACAGTGACTTTTATAATGGTATTTTAATCTTGGCAGAATATCAGGATCCCTTCTGGTTTTGCTCATCCATTTGACTACTGCTTTCTCCATAACAACTTAATGAACCATCTTTCTCAGGTCTTCCATTTTATCTTTAGTTTCAGATAATGTTTTGAAAAATACTATTGAATATACATATAATACTATTTGAAAAAATCTATTCAATACAATCTACATGCACACGGTCTTACCCATTTTTCCTGTCTTTAGAAAGGAGTTTTTCCAATTGACATTTTGTATATATCTTTGCAACATTCTACCAGTTTTTCTAAAAGACATGGAGGCAACTTCACAATGACAGATCTGATAAAGACAACTTAATACCCAACAAGGCTCCTCTTTGAGTTGTGCTGGTTACTGGTACTATTAGCTTTACAATCATAAGCATTATTTGACTTCAGAAAATGTTTGCATCTTGAAGTATGCATTCTTAAATCTTTTCCAAAATACTTATAGCAGGAAGGAATCTGATGTGTATGGATCAGTTCCAAAACCATGACTATCTCTTTAACCTGCTTCAGTCACAATTTCAGGACTGTTTGAAATCCTAGAGCTAATGAACTTAAGTTATTCTCTTCTATGCAGACAAATTTGCCAGCAGGCCATTCTTGTTTCTCACAACTATTCTAAAGTTCCATACTTTCTGGCTTTTTTTCATATATATTAAGCTTTCCATCTCATCCCCAGGCACCGTGTAGCTATTTTTTTTATATCTTTTCCTGTCCAGCTTCTGTGACCAAATCCCAGCCACTCGCAGCCCATACCTCTTCATAAAATCAAGTATCAGCTGAGCAATTTTGTTTACAAGAGTGAGAAAATATCGTCTTTGTTTGAGCTCCTCTTGTGTACTAGGACAGGGCATACTTTAGCTCATTTGCCTGTTTCCTTAGAGAGGCAGGTCTGTTAGATATTTCAGCTTAAATTGTTGCTTGCTCTACTGGCAGCCTTTATGTTTTGTATGTATTCAGTCTTACAAAAATCTGCCCCATAAATCATCCACTTATGACAGTAGAAAATAGAAATGCTTTGTCATTCTTAATCTTACCAGAATCCGTATCAAATTAACTCCTTTTTGTGTTTGTTCCTGATAAAATTAATTCTTCTAGTAGTTACAAACAGGGTTTTTTGAGTGAAGTATTTTATTGTCAATGATTTGCTAAAGTTAGATTACTGAGAGGAGATACTGAGCATATGGTGTTTCATACCAGCATTTTCAAAAATGCTACAGCAAATTAAGTGTTTTTCAATCTACAGTTAACATACTGTATGGCTTTTGTGCTTTCATTGAATACCTCCTGTCCAGAGAAAAATCTAGGTGCCCAGTCCTAAAGGTCAGGAGAGGCACAGAGAGGCTTGAGGTTGACTTGGTAAACTTTGTTGGGACTCTTATCTTGGGCTATCAAGGAGAGAAGTCAAGTAGAGGAAGAGTGTCAGGAGCACAGGTGAAAAAAAAAGGCAGTGGCACAGGTTTAGAGCTCTGCAGGTAGAGCAAAGAAGCAACGTTACTAAGGACGACTAAAGAAGCAGCAGCAACAGCCCTAGGAGAGAGAAAAAGAAAGAGAGGAAATAAATTTGGGACAGCTAGGAGAAGGTTACAGAAATCTTGTTTGGTTGAGATACAATGAAACCGGAATCATTGCCTTAAAATAATTTGTACTTCATAGTTCTACAAGAGAACAGAAGACATGAAACTCTTGTCAAGCCCTATGGAAAAATATATTGGGTTAGTAATTATAGTATGCTTACTTCTCTTTCCTTCTCCTCCCATCCCTGATAGAAAGTGACAAAAAGAATAAAAGAGTGACCAAAAGTTATGTAGGTTAAATTTTTCCACTCCTAAGTTATCAGGTTTAGAGAAAAGATACAGAGAAAAGCAAAAAAAAAAAAACAAAAAACAGGCAAAGGGATAGGGCAGCTGCTTTTCAAGCAGAGACCAAAAGGCTGTTTGGTAATTTGAGAGCAGCATGCAGAGAGGGCATTTGTTCAGGGTTTACAAAATAAGGAAGATAGTGAATGAATGGAATGAGAAATAGTTCTTCTCCAAATGTTGTCATGCTTGCAAGGGTATGTGGAAGTGGAAAGTGTCTGCTCTTTCAAGGCTGTTTGACCAAGCGCCTGTTCAATGCAAAAGGGGATAACAAGAAAAGGAGGAAGCCATAAACAAGAATATACAAAGACACAAGCCTGGCTGACAAATGATAAGGGAGGCCATAGAAAGAACCAAACCTGGTCAGTCACACTAATTGATAAGAGAATGTGAAACATGGGAATGTTTACTTCAGTAAAACTATCTGATCAAGGACCTTGTCTGATGGCATACTGAGGCAAAGGGAGAAAATGAACAGAGGCACAAACATGACAGACAGAATTAATGGAGACAAAGACAAGTAACAAACCTTGTCAGCCACACTAATTTTGGTGGGTTATCAGGAAACTGCAGGTAAATCAGGACTTTGCAACTGACAAGGATGTAAACCTGAGGGTTGTTGGAGGTGGTTCAGTGGAACTATGCAAACTGATGAGGGAACATGCAGGGGGAGGGAGCTGGAAGAAAGAAAGTGGAGAATAGAAAGAAAAATGTATAAAAGGGGACAGTTGCGTGTAAAATGTGTCCATTCCGTAGGTTTGTCTGACTGAGTCCTGTCCCAGACACCGCCATCTATCCTGCCTTTTTATTAAATCCTTTCTAAAATGTCTGTCTGAGTAATCTCACTCTACCCCACGTGTATGTGCTGCAGGGACTAAGTGGCAGCTACTGCTTGAGTGGACTAGACAGCATCTATTGGAATAAGACCGGAGCTGTAAGCAGGTCTGACTTACACCAGTGCCAGCTACTGGAGCAGATGGGGGTCTTGGCCCCAGCCACTGGGACAGGAATGGTGTGCATCCCAAAAAACAGCTACTAGGAGGTACTGGCATGAGGAAAGTGAGAGACTCAGAGCCAGCAGTTGGAGTGGGGCTGCAGGTCACAGGCTGCTGTGGAGCTGAGTGTCTGTATCTTCCCTAAATCAGAGGGGGTAAAGGTGGAGGGGGTAGATGGAGAGAGTGTGTCTTTTGCTAGCAAAAAGCCTAAAGATGGACTAGGTGGCAAGGAGGAGGCCTTGGGTCTAGGGAGGGGCATCAAGTGGGTGGAGGGTGTTTGAGGGGACCTGTGAGTGTGGGTTGCTGTGGGATTAGTGTGTGTGTGAGCTGTGTGTTTGCTAGCCAGCACCAAGCTGAACCAGCTGGTGAACAGGAGACTCGTAGGGCAGGTCAGGAGGCCTGGGATCCAGGCAGGTGTACTGGGCAGACAGAGGGGCCACAGTGGTGTTCAGGGGATCTGAAAATGTATGTGTGCTTGGGAATCTAGAGGGTGGTGTGTGCATGTGTCTGCACTAGTGGCCCTCTATTTCTACCAGCCAAAGCAGAGAATGGGGACTGGGCTGTCCGTGCTCATGTTTTATGTTGGTCCCATGTATAGATGCTGATGGGGGAAGCATCTTGTCTGTGGCAGTCTGTGTGAGTGGCCATGCCCGTGTCCTCCGTGTGTGTGTGTTTCTGTGGGGTAGACGCTCAGCTCACTACTCATGGAACCTGCAAATGGGAAACAAGCATCCACATCCCTCAGCCTGGGCAAAGATCTCGGGTCTTCAGGACCCTAGTCTTCAGGACCCCTGGTCCAGTGTCTACAAGTTGCTGGAAGTGACCACTGCTCCTATCACCTTTTAACAATATTAAAATGAGGGACAATCAAAGAAACTAATATGATATCAGCTTAAAATCAAGAAAATAACATAGGCTTTAGGTTTGGGAGCAAGGGAGCTGCACAGAGGGTATTAAATTTCTCCACCTAGTTGCGACAATACATAGTGAAGTCTGATAGTCCGGGGAGTCTCGGCAGTTTCAAAAACAAAACAGACAAATTAATGAGAAACAGTCCATAAGGAAGAACTGAAAGGCTGGGAAGGGATGTGCCCACTATCATCTCTAATACAACAATTGTGACTGCTGGAGGAGCTGGAAGAGAAGGAACCACAGACCCATGTGCTTGCCTAAGTCACACCTCTTATCAGTACTGTCTGAAACAGAGTTTTGTGTTGGACAGAGTTTTTATTTATATTTTTATGTTGTAACTAACTGTAAGCAGAGGTCTGAAGAAATGTTACCTCTTTCCTTCGAACACAGGTGGGAAAAAAATTTCCTCCAGCAATTCTTGTTGGGCACATTTATTTGTAATAATGATCCTGAATTAAACCAGTGCCACTCAAAAGGAACATATACAACACCATCAAGCTGGCTATTTGAGTCACTTTCTTCCAAAGAAAGAAGAATATATAGTACAAAGACACTTAAAATCACCTCAGAAATTTAATTCTCCTATCCTTAATTTCTGGTTGGAGTGGTAACTGAATATGAGCAATTTTTAGTGCCAGAAAAGCCAAGCTATGCAGAAAGTAGGTAATACAGTGAGTTCCTCTAAAGTCAAGCCAAAACCCCTTACCTCTTTCTTTGTCCATACAATATTTTTTTTCCTGAAGAAATTCTACCATACTCACCATCACTTTCTTTCCAATATCTCTTTAAAAGCTTGTCTTAATTAGAGAAAATGTAACTATTTTCAACAATTTTCTTTTTATTCAGTGATTTGTTTCATTTTTCTAAGTTCAGAATACAAGTGAAGGGTGTGTCGTAACCATTGCCAACAAATGTTGACACCAGAAACTTCATCAATAATACATTCTTCAGCAGACAGTAGAACACTCTGAGTTCAGGTAACTTGGTAAAGTGTAAATATGACAATTTACACTGTAAAGATTTAACACTGTGTCTAAAACAGATTTCTGTTTTCTATTCAGTTTTCTCAAGTTTACAACTGGCTACACTTATCATTTTCCCTTGAGTCCCTCCCTGTATTTCTAATCTCAGAACTCACTGTAACATACGCTCTGTTGTAATTCGTACTCACCACTTCCCTGCTTCAGTATCATGTCCCCTAAACATTATTAACAAGCTCGTTCCTCCGTCTTCTGGATTATTAATGGTGATGTTCATCCATTCGCTGATTTGCAGATTTTGTGTAAAAGGACTACTCAGAAATGCCAAAAACAACTCCAGAAACTTTGCTAGTCCTTTCAATCTCACTGGTCCACACAAACTTCAGGATAGTTTCCTCCACTGGTAAAACTCAGGGACAAATCAAAATTTTTATTCAGTGAAATGCATTAACAGTTTTTAGGAGACTGTGTTTAACTACTTGTCCTAACTTTAAGGCATGCTTATGGCAACCACGTATTCAACAAACTTACAGGTACTTTTTAAACTGTTTTTTTTTACAACAATGGAAATGTAAAAAGACAGCCTTTGTCTGACTTTTTTTTTCACCTGCTTTTGAGCTCTAGTAATCTAGTAGTAGTGTTAAAAGTTTTTGTCATTCATTTCATTGGAATTTCTCCTCCAAAATTTTCCATGTATCTCTCTTAGTAAGTTGAAAAAATATATTACGAAATCATACAACTGAGTTAGTCACATTTTTTAGATGAGATAAACTCTTGGGACACTGTCAGTGGACAATTTTTCTCTATCTGAGATCATCTTTCTTCTGCATCCTCATTAAGTCAATCACCCTGCTAGCAAAAACAGGAAGCACTTTCAATTATGACAGCAACAAAAGAATTAAAAGATTTTTTTGGTGTAAATCCAATTTACCCACAGTATAGTGTTGGTTTCCTAATTGTTGTAGATAGTATAAAAGGATGGAGTATAAGGATGACCTACAGAAACAGAGAAAAGTTGTAATGCTGTAACAGCAATTTTTCTAATCTTACATATCCCAGGTAGCTCTTTAGACTGGGTTACTGTAATGAGTCTGTCAGCTTTTTCAGAACTTTTCTCTAGCCTTTAAAGAGATAACATCCACACATTTCATAAAGCAGGTTGTATAAGTGGGTAGCATGTAGAAAATTTTCTTACCTGACAGTAAAATTCACCAGTAAAATAGTGAAGGATATATAAATAAGAATAGCACGTAAAGAAGACCTGAACAGCAAATGTGATTCTTTTTTCCTGCTGAATGATGACAGCCTTAAAGCAAATAAGCATATGGCTTTCAGAAAATGCTTCAAAGATTTTCTCAAGCAGAAAAAAACCCCGAAACATCTTTCATCTAACCAAAATCAAAGTTCTCTTTTTTGATCATTAAATGAAAGCCATTCTATGTATGCTACTGCATTATTGTTTAGGAAATCATTTATATTTTTATTCTTAGTAGGATACAAAAGCAGAGGTGAAATTGAATGTGATGGATGGAGGAAAGTAAGGCAAGCTATTGCAGCTTACAGGAAGGCTGTGCAGACTCTTCTCAAGGTGAGTTTTTTCTGCCTTTTCAGTTGCAGAGCACAATAAGCTTCTACTTTTTGATCTAGAGATTACTTCAAGATGTTAGCTAGGAAATTAGCAGCTGCCACACATTAAACTACAATACTAAGACAAAATTGCAAATCATACAATCATTGATGAGCTAATCCCATGGACAGTCTGTATAAATAAACACTAACCAATATGAAATAGTAGAAGAATGTCTTCAGTATTTACAGATTAATTTTCATTTAATAAAAACTCATGTTTATTCTCACTCCCTTTAGAATCTTTAAGTAAAAGGATTAAAGATCAAATCAAGGAACCGAGCATGGATTCTAGTAAACAAGTAAAGTTGCACTGAACTCTCAATGTCCCAAAGGCTAGCCAGCCAGCCAGCCAGCCAGTAAAGTTTCCAGGCAGTACATCTCATCTGAGATGTAAGCAGAAGCCTAATTCTAAAAAGTCCTCCTTGGACGGTTTGGGCAATGCTGTTAATGTACGACCAATAGCTCTGCTGATATATTTACAACCTTAGTTATTGAGGAGCCTCACTTTATAGACCTTGAGGTAAAAAAGACACTCTGGACATGTCAGCAAAAGAGCTTCATTTCCCAAGAACAGACAAACTAACTCACTCATATAAAATTAAGTTTCATTGGAGAATGCAGCAGTAATGGACAGGTGGCAAAACCTCTGATGAACAGAAACAGTTCAAAATCCCAGGTTGAGGAGGTCTTAAAAAGTCTCCTCCTGCTTCCCAGTTTTCTGCCACACTCCTGAGAAGAAAGAGATAGACACATCCCGAATGCAACTCTGAATTCCCTTGGGACACAGAGTTTAAAACATATTCTTCTCCCTGATTTTTCCAACTGCCTGTCATAGGTATCCCAAACTTTACCATAATACTGTTATTCCAGCACCAGAAACCTGGTTTCCTTTTAGATCAAAAGAAACTTAAGACATCTAAGACCAGGCTTGTGAATTACACTCCTGAAGCTGCCTGCTTAGAGGGGTTAAATTTATAATTTATAAAGTTAGGGGTTAAATTTATAACATTTAAAGTCTTCTGTTTATTTCTTCTCTATTTAATATAATTTTCTAAATTTAGGTTTTTTGTATATTCAGGGCACTGCAAACAATCCCCATCTACGTTTGTAGAACATGATTTACGACTCCCTTGGTCACTGACCTGCTTCGGAAGTTCATGTAGTGCATCTTGACACTGGCTGGATTTCTCCTGGTACTTCTACAGGAGTGGTATTTGGAGGCTGCTCCAGAATCTGCCAATTTAAAAATCTTTTGTTTTCCACCTACATGTGTTTCTGAATATTAGAAAACTACGCCAAAATCAGATCAGGTCTCTTTTCTGTTGACATCCATGTCTTCTTATAAACCGTAATTGTAGTCATTGTTTTGAAAAGCAAAGCCAATTCAGCTCTTTAAACTTTGTACTGAAGCTGGGCCTCAGAGAAATTCTAATCACCCTCCAGATGGGTATATTTAATTTCTCAAAGCCTACCAGACCTGGGCACCACCAGACCTGGCTGTATTTCCCCAGCCCCTCCAAGGTTCCCCCAGCCCTGCCCACAGCCAAGGACACCCTTTCAGTTCCCTCCGGGGAGCCCCTGCCGCCCCTGGGCCTCACAGGGCCACCCTCCTGCAGGGCACCTTGGCACCATCGCAGCACAAGTCATTCTAGTTTTATCTTTTATTCAGCTCCATATCACTTTACATGATTTTCATTGATTTGCTTTCTGTGACAATAAAGGTAAATGTTTCATTAGTGACAACATATCAAATCCATTAAAGAAGAGAGAAATTAAAACTACGGCTGTTGTTTTTGGCAAAAAAAGTTATGTTATTGAGGAAATCACGCAATGACTATTTCATTTTCTTTCTGCTCACATATCTTCTATATCTTCTTTTTTTTTCTTTCCACTTAAAATCAGACTAATGAGTAACTAATAAAATCAATCACTGTCTTTCTTTCCCAAGTCCGAGAATTCTGTGTCCTATTCTTACTAAGTATAGTTCTAGATTTCATTTTCAAAAGATATGGCTACTGGAAATGCCATTTCTTTGGACACTTTTTTTCCCAAAGACTAAGGAAGGAATTACCTGGTCCTTCCCGATTTCAGTTTTGCTGGTTCACCTTGTTCTGTTGGTGGCATCCTTACACAGTCATCACCTCAAGCCATTCTGGCTTGTGCACTTTGCTCGGCATAGCTGTTGTTGAAAACCTAAGGTAACACATTCCTTTTTGGGACCCCTCCGTATGTTGGAGTTAAATTAGACTTCACCCTTGTTGGACTGAGGCCTATAAGACATACTTAGAACTTGTTTTAAATAGCTTTATGTGGCTGAGCACTGCTTTTGTCAGGTCTCACTTTAATCCTATTCTCATTTTGCTGTCTTATAAATGTGTTTCTCTTTCTGATCAAACATTTTTCTTCTTTTTTTATTCCTTTTTTTTTTGTACTTTTTAGCTCTCAGTATCCCCTTAATTCTGTTTTTAGGTTCTTATTTATCCATCTCAATTTCTAGCCATTCCCTGCTCATTTGCCTTATGCTTTCCAACTAAGCACTCCTGCTCATTATCATGTAACACTTGCATGCAGCTCTGTCACTCTAAACAGATAAATCGTAGCAAAAGTCAGCTACAATAAGCTTCAGCTTTCAATTTATGTCATGTATGTGTGATGTTTGGTATACAGTTTGGGATATATAACAGGGTTTTATTTTCACAGTAACGGAATACCAGTACTCTCTACTCAAAGACACATCCCAGACTTAGGGTCAGAAAAAGATTTATAGTTTAAATATTAACTAAATAATTAAAATGTAAATTAATTAATTGAGCTTACATATTAATATTTTTATAGCTTACTCATATTATTCAGTAGTCAATAGATAGAGAGAGGTACCTCCAAATGGACATTTCTGCTCTTATTAAAATTTCTTCCACTGAAGTTGGTGAGATTTGGTCTACCACTACGTCAGAGTGTCTGGCTCTTTGGATATTTTTTTTTAATATTGGTGAAAACATAGTCACAAAAAGTAGCTATTAATTAATAGACTTTTTAATTTGAAAGACAGGCTCTACTTACATATTTCAACTTAGTTTTCCAGTAATCACACAAACCTTATATTTTAGGACCTAACAGGAGCTCTAACATTTAATAAAGAAACATAAAGATGACTTTAATGTTTTGAAGAGCATTTCTCTTTATAATTCCTTAATGTAACTTGAGTTCAGGCAAAAGCCATTTTTATTCAGACACTAACTGCTATGCAAACCTGAAAAGATAATTTTGTAATCCCTTTATCAATTTAAAACAATGACTGCAGTGGTTAAGTTTAATTAAAGAAAAGTAAATTGCTTTCTGTTAACAAAATTAATACCTATCTACGAACTATGACCCTTTCCTTTCATCTACACTGGAAAATTAGTCAAAACGATAGCCTTTTTCAAACTACTTGTATAAAAAAAGGAAAATTAATATCTTTACATTAATCCAAGCTGTGACAGCAAATCATAACTTTTTTTCTCTTCTTTCCTACAGAAATTCATCTGAGAAAGGGTGGGAATTAATTTGAAAACTACCTTCACTTTTTTCCCTTCTGTTTGTCACTTGAGGACTTTCAGTCAGTCAAGGTCAGATACTGATCTGGTGTAAATGTTGAGATTAATTTTTTAACTGCTTCACTCTGAGATAACATTATCTATCAGAAAATCTGGACCAGTATCATTGCCTTTATTTTATAAATGGGTAACTGAGGCACAGTGCCATAACTGTGGCTTGTCCTCTGTCATTTTGTGAACAATAATCAGTAACAGATCTAAAAATACAAGTCAGATTAACTGAAAGATGATTACACCACTATCCCCTGACACTCCATACTAGAAATGCTACTTTACATCAGATAAAATTTTAAGGAACATTCATTCTAGTCAAATCAGCTTTAGCTTTCAAATCAAACCTTGTAAATACCATTGTATAAAACATGAACTTCACAAAGTACAATCCAATCTCATCTGTATTAGCCTTAAGTGAAGTATCCTGTCCTCAATATCACTGTTACAACTAAGAATATATGGGAAATTTATCCTCATTTTCTGATACTCAGAATATAATTGTAACGCCATAATCCTGGAGTCATGCATCTGTAATTCCAGCTCCAGCTCTTTGGATCTACAGGGCTGTACAAAAGCCTTGAGGCAAGGCTTGAAAACAGATTTGCCATACACCTAGATTATTTATGAGCATTAGTTCCTTCATGGCCAGGTCTGGAGCAATCCCTCTAGCACTATGTAAGAGTTACCCTGTGCAGTGGTTTAACCCCAGCCAGCATAGGCACCACACAGCCTCTCTCTCACTTCCCCCGGTGGGATGGGGAGAGAATCAGAAGACTAAAAGTGAGAAAACTTATGGGTTAAGACAATGACAGTTTAACAAGTAAAGCAAAAGCTGTGTATGCAAGCACCTTTCAGTTAACCATTCTATGATTCTAAGCAAAGCAAAACAAGGAATTCATTCACTGCCTCCCATGGGGCAGGCAGGTGTTCAGCCATCTCCAGGAAAGCACGGCTCCCTCATGCATAACAGCTGCTTGGAAGACAAAATGCCATAATTCTAAGTATCCCCCTCTTCTCTCTTCTTCTCCCAGCTTTATATGCTGAGCATGACATTGTGTGGTATGGAATATCCCTTTGGTCAGTTGGGGTCAGCTGTCCCAGCTGTGTCCCCTCTCAACTTCTTGTGCACTCCCAGCCTACTCGCTGGTGGGGTGGGGTGAGAAGCAGGAAGTGCCTTGACATTGTGTAAGTATTGCTCAGCAGTAACAAAAGCATCCCTGTATTATCTACACTACACTATAATCTAGTTTCCAGCACAAATCCAAAACATAGCCCCATACTAGTTACCATTAAGAAAATAACCCTACCCCAGCCAAAACCAGCACACTCTGTCAGTTCCTGCACTTCAAAGGATACTCTAGAAGACTGTCCACTTGCTGTTCAGAGGATTTCATAAATTTGCAGCAGGCTTGACTTTCTGTTTTACACCAGTCCATCTAAAACATCACATTTCATCCTTGCTACAGCCATGTCATTAAAATCAAGCTGCCAAACCAGTTGCCAGAGGAACTTACTGTGTCAACTGTTGCAAAGACAAGTGGTGTTCTTAGGTGGCCTGAAGTGATTCTAGAAGCAAAATCCAGAAATTCCCTGAGCTTTACAAAATGCACATCAAGTAAGAATACATGTAGTTTTATGCCACACAGAGAAGCAACCTTTATGCAGAAGACCAGTAAGAATATGCTTGCTATTGAGAAGAGAAGCAGAGAGTTTTAAAAAGTGTATAGCTGCTTCTGCCACAATCACAGTACACCTAGGAATTGACTACATTCAAGGGTGTCTCTAGGACAGGAGATCAAAAGTGAAACTTAAGATTCCCCTTGTCAAACCATAAATTTCCATGTAAAAATTTACATTTAAAAAGTTTACAATTTACTCTGCACTTCATTCTTTTACTAATTTTAACAACATCATTCATACTATCTCATAGCTTAAGAACAGTTGCACCAAGGTTGTATTCTCACTGTCAAGGCAGCCTGGCCAGGTTTTTTTAGTCTATTTCACTTCTACACTTTCCACTACTCCCTGTTTTAGAGTTTTTTATTTCTGTTTTTTAAGCCCAGCATCATCTGTCACACTGCAGAACCTAACTGTCACTTTGGCAATCCAGAAATTAGAGCCTCAGATCCCACTTACATCTAAAAAGCATTAGTGGGATCTGCAAACTTGGTATCTCTGTGCTTGTGGGTAGGTCTGTGGGAAGGTGACAAGTACTGCAGCCCCTTCCTTCTTTTTACCACATTTTGTGTCACAGGAGATGGGAGCTGTTTCAAACCCATGTCTAGACACATGCTTGTTTCACCAAGCACCCAGATCTAACAGTTCTTAATGTCATGCAAAAGCAGTTTCAAGAAAAGCTCCTTCTTTTCTTCTTCTTCAGCCCTGTAGAGACATAAGTTAAAAAGCCACTTATGGCTGCTGTAGTCCAAAGGTTTCTCACATTTTGTGAGAAGAGAGAACCAACTCACGACAGTCTAGCTAGCTATCCAGTAATAATTTTTTTTCACTTTCTGCTTCCCGTATTATCTCTGATAGATTGCTCTGTGCAAGATACATTTGGTACCTCTACTTTATACTTCATTCTTTTATGTAAAAAGATGCCCCATACTGCATTTGTTAGAAGGAGTGGAATTTACAAGATTCTGTAAGAAACAAAACTAGAAATTATTCTTGAATACAAGAAAAAAAAAAATCAAATTTTCTCGTTTGGCTGCAGACCGGTCATCTGAGTTCTCCACAGGGAAAAACATTTTTCCAGAATACCTTTTCATCTTCTTTTTAGTGTCTTTAGGTCATTATTAACAACAATGATATCAATATAATTAACAGAAATTAACAAAAGCAGAAATGAGAACAGAACCAAGGTTAATTTCTGCCAATAGTACAAAGAACAGACTGAGCTTCTCTGAAATGCCTATCTTCTCTCTGATTACCTTCTCTGTTTTCCGATTGTTTAGCCAACTCATTCTGTTACAGCTTTTCTTCTTTTCAGCTTATAACTACTCCTTTTTGCTTTGGTTATTTGCCTTCCCAATTACACACATTCTTTAGAAAAATGAACTGACTTTCTTGCAAGCTAAGAATGAGATCATTCTTGTACGGAGGTACAAGTATACTGAGTTAAAGCATGTATGTTATAATCATGTGGTTACCACTCCTGCTTCTAAAATAACACCAGTGTATCAGAATCTCAGAAACACTTTTCTTATGAAAACAGACCTATTTAATTATGATTAAACAATTGTTAATGTTATATATATGCAACCAGTTCAGTAGTGTCCACCTTAACTTCCAGAAAAAATAAAGTAATCATGTTAAGTGGAAAGTAAATGCCCCATATGCCTGTCTTGATGGTCCAGGTGAGTTCTTCTTTCTCCTGGAGAGGACCACCCCAACCTAAATCATACAAGGAGAAGTGATGTACACATGGTGATACCCACTAATTCTTGCTTGAGTAGAATAAGGTTATCTGATATTGGCATTATGCCAACTAGTGCATGCCATGGAAACTACCAGTACAAAGCTATACACTGATGTATACATGAGGAAAAGATTTGGAGTAACTTTTCTGCACCGTTGGGGTTTTTTTCATCTCTCTACCAGTAACTCATTCTTAACCCTATTCCTCCCCTAATGTTTCCATCAGGAGAGAGTGAGACTCCTCCCTCTCTCTCTCCAAACATGGAGACTGAATGTTTCTGAATGCTTCTTAGGTGACATCGTTCAGCTTTGCAGTCATTTCGTAAAAACTTTCAGGTAACACAAAAGCAGAGTATATCTGAGTGAAAATTCATCACTTTTTCCCAAGGCAGCTCTGTAATTACATTTCTTGAAGACCCACCCGTTTAAAAATTCATAATCAATTTATCATTCCATGGACTTAAAAAATTAGACCTTTTCCTGGATAACTGCACCTGGGCACCAGTAATTCCATAAGTCTTAATGTAATGAGAATAATAGATATGCAGTCATGTAAAAAAGGAATATAATTCTGTTAAGATGTCCTTGAAACATCATAAACTATGCACATGGTAGTTAAGCATTTTGCCATTGGAATCCTCAAATGGGTAATTTCTTTCTCTTTGGTATAGTCTTACACCCTTGTATTTGTTTATATACCACACTAACTAAAATAATCTTTCTCAAGTGACCTTACTTTGTTTTCACGTTATCTTGCAATTTCTCACGCTACTTGAATGAACTGCAGCCTATGAGATTGTATGTATATTGTAATTTAATTTTTCTCTCTTTCAACATTTTACCATAGTAACATCCACCTTGCTCTCACTCCCAAACCTGCATGAGGTTATGATTCATGCAACTATGCTTATGAACCAGCAGTCCTTCCCAACACTTTTCTTTCATGCCTTTTTTTTGCCCTTTCCCCTCTTCTACTGCCTTCTCCTGTCAGGTGAAACAAACCACTCTTTTTCCTCTCCTATCAGCACATTTTTCCATGGAATCCAATGCTTATCTACTTCAGGCGAGTCGAAACAATAGTCCTGAAATAAAAGCTACCACTATTTATTCGTGTCTAAATTAAAAATGTATTTTGCCAAAATTTGGAAGGACTGTAACACTGCCCTCTAATTTGTTTGTTTGGTTTTTTCCTTCTTCCTCTTCTTCCTTCAAATATCAAATCTGTGCAGATGCTTTTCTTCATTCTATCATTTGAGAAATTTCAACATTGACTGACATTTCAAAATTATGACAGCTAAGAAAGACTGAGACCAAACCGTTAAAATATTCAGCAAATGCCTGACAGAAAAGTGAAGATCATTTCATTCCAAATTATATCACAGTACACTTCATTGCATACAACATTAATTTAAGAGACCATGTAATTATGACTTAACCTATTTTTAAACCCCAGATAAAATTATACATTCTAACTCTATAGTTTCATCACTTTTCAGGCTCAAGACATGAATAAACACTTCATATATCAACTGTTTTCATTCATTTTAATTGCCCTTTTAGTTAATAGTTAATGTTTGACACTGTGGTATGTCAAAATAGATTATTTTATCAGCCAGCCAAAAGTAGTTGTTCTCTTACCAGCAAATGAAGTAAATTTTGTACACTAACTGCAAACTATGCCCACTATTAAAGTTACGCATTTTCATAAAACATTTAAAATCTAGAGCTTTCTGGCATCCCATCAGTATTGTGTCAGCTAATAGACTTTGTGTCAAATTAAAGGTATAATTGGATCAACCAGACTTGATGAAAACAGAAAAAAATATTAAGGAAATTTGAAACCAAATATTAAATCCATACTTGGTATTGATTACAAAATAAGGAAGTGTTAAAGTAAGCCTGGCAAGCACAGAAAGGCACTGAAGAAATAAACTTGTTTCCACAAAANGAAACAGCAAAGCGTATTCTTGTGACTGGGATCTGAATTCAGATGAAGTACTTTCTAATAGGGCATTCCAAAAGACATATTGCAATAAGCTTCATTTCCCTAGACACTTGGGGTAAGGACCAAAGTAGTCATCTTCCTCTATACTAGTGGAGGGAAAGAGCAAAGGACAACTCATCTTTTCTATTTAAGTAATCATTCTCTGTAGGTGACCCTGTCTTTCTTTTATAGTCTTTTTGTCTATCATGGAACTTACATTACTAAATTAGATTAGACGGATAAGTGTTGGTTAGTTTAGGATGCAATCCTGCTGCCCAGCACTGACAACACACACCATATAAGTGCCCTAGGATGTCCAGTCACTCACATAGAGCTGGCAGATGAGGTGCACAAGATCTGTGCTTTTCTAGAGCAACAGAAACTTTAGGGCACTTGAAAAAGTGCCAAACTTTTGTCTTGGCATCAGAAATGTTCCTTTAATGTTCCAGTCATATAAATACTGCTCAAACATACACTAATCCTACACTATTTGCACAAGGACCTACTCAGAGATATATGTTATTACAGCAGTGTTATGTGAATGATTTGGAAAAAAATTAACCTTTAGATTTTGTAATATTTTAGTCAAGCCAGAGATCCCACAAAAAGTGGTTGTTGTCCTAGAACTGACTGAAACACAATGCACTTTCTCATGCTTAATTTCTGCATTCAGAATCTATGTACACAACAAACTAAGACAAAACACCATCCTATTTTCTCCTTTAAATCTTTAAAGGAAAGAATGTGAGGAGCCATAGATGAGACGTGTCTTTCATGAAACACATTAACCCTTTTTTTTCTCTTTTTTGTTCCTTCAGATGTGTATATGTTTCAGCAACATGCTCAATGCAATATTGGAGAGTTCCCTGGTGAAGTTCTGACTGCCATCAAGAAATGTTGAGAATTTTTGGTTTCTCCTGAAAGGGATACAAAAGGCAAATTTTTAATATGAAACTCCAGTATTAGAGCAATGAAAGTTCAAATAAAAAGGATTTCTTTTTGCAGTAATCACTGTTCTAGTTCTTTTATATTGGTGTGTTATTCTTTTAAGTCAGCAGGGTGAATTTCACTGCTATTTGTGAAAACCCATTTACTATTAAATATCTTTCAGGCACAGTAGGATCCAAGCAGATTTATAAGCTAAAGAATCTGTCCTGGTCCAGTTATAAGCAAGATTTCTCATGCATTATAGAGGGAGTAACATGTATTTACAGTACATTTCAGTGCACTACTGAGTTATGCTTCTATCTTATTTAAAGTAGAACTTATTCTCTCTGTAGTTCCTTAAAACACTTTGTCTTGAATGATAAATCATTTTTTAATAAAAATGAGTAAGCCAGTATACTCTGAAAAGAACATGTTATGAAATCCTCTACCCCATGTTAGGAAATTTATTTACATTCATTCAAGAAATAAATATTTTATTGTAAGTTGAATAAAACTGTAACATTGTCAGGACAGCTTGGAGAAAGCTTTCTCCTCTAGTTCATATTGTCATGCTACTCACTAAATCACCCATTGCTTTAGGGTTTAAAAAAAAACAGAGGGGTACATACTGAATCTGTGTATACAGAGATATCCTAACAAATATTGACTACTCCAGAAAGAAAACAAAGTCTTTCAAAAGCTTTTCACTTTCTAGTTGATTTTTTAAAAAATATTTTTAATAGACTATTACAGACATTTTTAGATTAT
>VZTO01010276.1:20696-45462 GCA_013400615.1 Syrrhaptes paradoxus
ATACAAAAAAAAAGTTATCTGCTTATGAGGAACTTATTTAGGCATTTTTCAGATATAGAATTCTCTATATCTTCTCTGTCTAATTGTGCCTACAATAACTTTTAAAGAATTTTAAAATATGTTGGTGTTTTCTTTCCAGTATCTATATATAAGGGATATATATCTCCACATAGGTAATTCAGTCTTTTGGTTTCTGAATAGTCTAGTGAATATCAAGGTCTTCTTTACTATTTTTTCCATGTTTTCATTATTTTTCTGAGTAGTATATTCTGGTAATAATATGTAACTGCACTAAAAGGTCATAAAACTAGCATTGCAGTTTGAAATATTTTAATTTAATACCAAAAATACTATTAAATGCATCTCTGTTTATCCAGATACAAGTGTGAAAAATTTAAAGTCTAAAAAGGGGATATAAATAAGGTGATCTTGCAAGAGTTTTGTAGACATGCATTTTACTCTAATGCATCATGTTAGCAGTTAGATATTTATTAAAAAAATCCAAGCTATTTAAATATAAATGTAATGATGTGGACTTTGAGACAGAAATGTATTTGATTTCTTTATAATTGAATGCATCTGAGGATTCTCAGTGAGGTCAGAGACCTATTGAAGGTCAGAATGGAGAGTTTTGCTTGGTTGAGATCCCTTAGCTGGTAACTATAAATCAAGAAGTGTATATGAAAAAAGACAACATACATCTTTTACACATTCAATAAATCATTGAATTTCCAGCCCCTAAAATTTGAGCATTCTTTTTCAAATAATATCTTAAAGATTGTGAGTTAAAACAACTAAATTGTGATGGGAGAGAACTCTTGTGAACATTTTTTACTCTTTCTCTAATGTCTGCGTCTCCCAATAATGAGGGACTCAGATATCTCAGATCAATACATTAAGCCAGTATCAACAATGTGACAGAGGTAATATCAGAGGCACCATAGCAGCCTTGTACTTCTGACAAAACCATAATTGCCAGTACAAGTAGCTCACAGGTGAAATTCCAATGGTTTTTCAACTTTGGAGGAGAACACTTTTTACTCGGTATCACTTTTACACAAATCTTGATACATTGCTTTACTCATTAAATGAGAAGTTTGCTCAGGCACAGCACATAACTAAATATTTTTGAGCTGTATCTACTCAATCATTTTACCATTTTGCAAGATGGAATTTAAATCAGTTTAATTATGAAAGTTAATTTGTTTTTCTATATGCTTGTGCTTTTTCACGCCACTGTGTCAGAAGAGATTCTTTGCATTTGGCTATTCAAGTTAATTTACATTTCTAATTAATCAAGCTCAAATATACACAGTCATGTCCAGTGAACTGTCAGACTTTAGCACTGTTTTATCATCAGGGCTAGCCACGCATGAGCTGCCTTAGGCATAAAGGATGAACTGCCATATTGACATGGAATAGTGCCTTACTAAGCACAGCAAGACAACCTTCCTCTGGGTCAGGTAAGCTTTTGGTATTAAAACACATGCTACTGTCTTTAGGTTGCTTTGACATTAGAGTTCATTTCTGCTCCCATGCCCAGGATGTATTTCATTCAATTGTTGTCATATTGTTTAATTCTAGGTCACTGTTCTGTAGCATAATGTATTTCGATAGCTACAACAATAGTAAACCACGGTGTTAAACAGCACTTTTACTAGTACACTTTAAGACATTTAGTAAAGTACCATTTCAGAAAAGCATCTGTCAGTGATCAACTTTCTGAGTAATAAACAATGCATAAAATCTGTCTTCCTGTTAATAAGACTAGCATATGAGCGGACTAAAATATATTATCAGCTTCATCATTAGGCTTCAGCCTGAGGACAGTGTTCCACTGGTTTAAAAGCTTGTATCTAGCTACATTTTTCATTTTTAAACAAGCTCTCAAGACTGAATGCAAAGATTCAGGAAATGCCTTAGGGTCGTAACCCACCCGATCATTATACACCATTTTTTTAGAATAAAATACACCAAAACCAACATATGTACACTTCAGGATGACCTGGAAAGCACCTCATTCTTAAAAAAACCTGTTACCGTATACAAAATAACACACTGATAGCATTGGTACCTTCCCCTATCCTTGACGTGCACTGTCAAATTAAGCTAAGAATTGGTTCTTCCCTCCAATTTTATCTTTTGCTCAACTTGTTCCCTGCAGACAAAGATATTCATAACCTTTTTGCAGTAAATGTGGTGGCAAACACCACTCTTGATAGTAGTAGATCCTGGAACTGTGTAAGTCCATGTATCACTTTGAAATCAATTTGAGAACTGCAGGTTTAAAATAAACTATTTTACAATATTCAGACTATTAAAATAAACAACAGTTCAGCTACCATAAAATATGATCCTGCCTGAGACTTGTACATGTTGCTACAATAATATTAATAAATATTATCAATGTTGTTGAATAAACTTCCCATAGGTCTGATACTGACTTCATGGAATCTAAATGGAGTCAGCTTCATCCTTTAGTCATTTTATATTCTCTATAGATCTTTTTAATTATATCATATGCTCACATAACAACAAAATGCAATTATTTATTTATTTCTTTGTTCATTCATTTCACATGCATCATTAGATAAAGTGCTGTGACTAAGCTGCTATACTCATTTCAGGATTTATTTTAGTCACACAGGTTTATGCTGTGTACTGAAAATATCAGGCAGTATTAATTTATATCACCATGCATTCTTTTATAATCTATAACTGATACTACCACATCTACATTTCTCTTTCTGAATATGCTAAATCTCAAGCACTATAATCAGCGTACCCACAAATTCACAAATTCCTGTAATAGTTTAAAGTCCCACAGCAAAACAGAAGCAATACAATTTATCCCCACAGTGTTGTCCAAAATGAAAGCCAGAAATACTGTTGGTTTGGGGTTTTTTTTAATTTCCTGGAATTATTTTGTGTGACTTCAGTTCTGAATCTAAAGTTAACCACTAACAAAGTGAATTCCTTTTGACAGCTTCTTAAAATTCTCAAGACCATTCCTCCTAAATGAAAACATATTGCTCTCATAAAGTGAACCCTATCTGACAGCTTGCTGACTTTCTGTCAAGGAATATACACTCAGTTCTGAGGAGCTGAAGTTTAAAAAGGAAAAAGCACAGAATGGTGTTTTGCAAAAATGAACATACCAATCTCAGTTTGCCCAAGAACAAGATGCTGAGTTTGCATACATGCACATATATGGAATATGGGTGTACCTTTGTATGAATTTTCAAATATTAGAGTGTTCAAAGGCTAGACTTTGTAGAAGACATTAGAACATTTTCAGCTCCTATATTAATAAATTTGGTTCACCTTGACTCAAAAACTATTTTAAATTAAATGGGTTGGACTCGATATGCAGCAGTCATATTGTGGATATGTTACTTTACAGAGACAATCTGAACTGCTCAGACAGCTAATATACATTTTGAGAAGAGCATAAGAGCCATAGCACCTCATGGGTCTCCTTCCAGACTACTTACCCATAAATCTGGGTACCTAAAAATGCAGTCTACCCAAATGCCTGTTCTCGTGTTTTCATATCACCTGCAATTAATACATTTCAGTTGAAGCTGTTTCACAGCAATACACAAATTGGTTATAGTAGCTAAGCTATTCGGTATACAAGATTCTAGAAATAGGCACAAAGAAAATTATACAGTGACTCCAAGACACCATTCAGAAAGGAACAAAGCTGTTGTGCCAGGACAACTTTTATTCAGAAATATGCCAGCTTGTTCTGTCTCTTTCCCCTACTGTAATAAAAAGGTGGATTGTTCTGTATTGAGAAACATGACTGTCCTTTCAGTTGTCTGAGGCACAGTGATCCAAGCTATAGCCTTCTGTGTCAATCATAACTCTATTTTCACCAACTATACTTGGTGATGCCACAAGCTTAAGGCTTACTATGGAAAAAAATATAAAGCATTACTCCCCCAGTAGCATATGTAGATTTGGCCATCCAACATTCTCTCAGTTCACAGCATTCAAAAGTTATTAGCATTTTCACTTCACCTGATGCAGTAGCTACTGTTGCATTTTAATAAGCACAGTAATTCAGACTGCTATAAATTCTAAAGATGACACTAGCAAAGAAACTATTTGCATTGGCATTTGAATGCTACCCTCAAACAAAACTGATAGTCCTCAGCAATATCCAGTACCACAAGATAGTTGAACAGATAGATAAATAGGTGGATAGCAAGCAAGCAAGCAACATCTCAGGCAAACGTTAAGAATCGGTTCTCACTAAAACAGATCATAAATCAGTGAGTCAGCTGATAATGAAAAAGTGAAACAGTAGAATAAATTGCATTTTAAAAGACTGATACCATTCTTTTATTTAAAGTAGATTCTAGTTTCCTTATCCTTAGTGATGCTGCAGCTATTGAGGCCAGGTACATCAAATTAAGCAAAGCAAAGTGTAAAACACCTGTAGAGTTACAGCTCTTTAAGGGAACCTTTTGGATATCTCTCTTAAAATGCAAAAAAAAACAAAAAAAAAACCAAAGTAGGCTGCTCTTTCAATTTTGATTCTAAATTATCTCAACAGATCTACATTCTTTATGTAGTGATGAGACCAAAAAAAGGCAAAGGATTGAAGTCTCTATATAATATCCAAAAAATACAGGTCCTCTTTTCTCAAAAAAAGTAGGATGCAATGTCTGCTGTAACAACGGGAGTTTCACAAAGAGAAAACCAATATTTTTCTCCTTTCTTTATTCAATCCACAGAGCTAACCTGGCCAGGCATTGCTAAGTGGATTTACTTTGCATGAGTAAGAAAAAATCTCAGAAGTGTTGCTATAGAAATGCCCATGGGGTTCTTATAGAAAAATTCAAAAACACGTGTATTTTGAAAAGAATGACTGATTCACAGCTGTCATAGCTCCCCGAAAATCAATTTACAGCCAGCGGAAAGGTTGTTAAGCAAGTCAGAAGAATCTTATACAGATATTTCTGGAATAAAATAGATCCTTAAAAAAATTATTAAACTTGAATTAATATGTTAATTTTCCTTCAGGGAAATGGCTAGATGACAAATTTTAAAACAAATTTTTAATTTTATCTTTTTGTAGAAATGCTTTTTGACCTAAAATGAATTTTAATGGGGAGTTTTTCAACTTAAAAATAAATATTACACAGATGTTCTGATTTTATCATTGTTGAGTAAAATAGACAATGATCTGTGTTCACGCCACATGATATTCCAAAATTCTATAGGCTTGGTTAAATTGCAGAATGGAAAAAAAAGTAATGTCAATAAGGAAATTACCAGGAAAAAAAAAAAAAATCACATTCAACCTAACTAAGCAATTATAGTGACTAATTTATTCATTTTTCCTGAAGGTAGAATGAAAAGGAAGGGGAGAATGGAAGATTTCAGCAGTATCCTTTGGTACTACAACACCCCAGTAAAACTCTGCAGACTTTAGAATTCAGATGTCCTAACTTTAAAAAGGATAAGAAGGGTATTAAAATTCCTCTGCTTTCCTCCTACGTCCCAGTTTCTCTGCACATTACAAAAACTATTAAAGTACTTCAATAAAATCTTATTGGGTCTGTCTAAGATAGCATCAGTACCCCCATAACAGCCCTCACAGTGCTGAGTGTCACACTGGCAGCCAGCGGGGTGTTTGTAACACAGCTTGGGAGGGGGCGGGGCCAGGACAGCTGACCCGGATTGGCTGTTCCATACCATGTGACCTCAGCTCAGCCATAAAAGCCAAGGGCAGGGAGGAGGGGGGCATTTGTTACTGTGTTTGTCTCCAGGAGTAGCTGCTGTATATATTGAAGCTCTGCTTTCCTGGGAAGCGGCTGGACATTGCTTCCTGAGGGGAAGGAGAGAATAGCATCTTTGTTTGCCTTTTGTTTCTGTGCATGGCTTTGGCCTCTGCTTTAATTAAACTGCTTTTATCTTGGCGGTCTCAGTAGTCTCCTTCTCTTTTTAAACATCAAAAAAAAGTTAGAAACTCCTTGACTTTGGGATAATTTTCTTTTTCACCTGCAGATGCAGTCCTGACTTTTATGCTTATCCTGTTTCTACATTTTTGCTGTATGTTTAAATTCACTTCAAGAGAATCTGGAAATAAGCCTGAACATAACACCATTTTGAGTGATTCTCTTATGGCTTACAGCTCCTTAATGTCACTTCTGAAATAGAAATGCTTAAAAAATGAAATCAGTTTACATAAAAAATGTCAAGTAGTCAGTGCTGTAGGAAACGTGACTTCTTAAGACTATACCACCTTATTTTTTGGAGTAATTCTCTCACCCTCTATAAGGTATTTGATCAGGTAAGACGTTTATTTATGTTTAAATTGGCAAATGCAGTCACCCAGATAATTAAGCAGCTGAAAATTATTGATCTGTTAGACACAATGTAGTCAATGTCAGAAATGTTTACTAGAGTAACATTAACATTAATACATTCCATTTCCTTTTAAAATTATTTGGTTAGGTCTTAAGACAACATGTCTTTCCAATAATCTTCAAAGATTCAATAGAATCCTCGTTTCTTCTATTTGTGAGGAGTGAGGCAACTTAAAAATGTTTAATACAACTTTATTTTTGAAGTCTGTAAAAATATGCCTTGAGATGTACTCAGAATAATACTATAATGTCTGTCATGATCATTCTGTCCATGAATTTCACAATAAGTTTCATGGTGAAACTAGCCACTGAAAGAAACAGCAAACATTCTTTGCTTTCAGCAGGGAAGATAGCAATTACTTTTCATTGCAAAATCAGATTACCAGTTTTTAACAAAATTATTATTTAAAAATTGCTAATTCTTTTAGGCCAGATAGATCAACCAGTTTTTCCAGTTGGTTTATTTTTCTTGTACATACTTTCTCTCTATATTTCTGCATCACCACGAACCATATGTCATCAAGTGCCATCATTATATAAGTTGGCACCCAAATGGTTCTAGTTGTTTGAAGTAAGCATTACGCTTGCACCTGCTGGACTCTATCTATAAAATCCCCAGTGATGTAAAGGCAAACAACTGATGATATTTCACAGCCTTATTAAGTGCAAGAACTAAGGGGCACTAAAATAAAGCTCAAGATGGTGGTTCAAAAGAAAGAGAAGGAAGCTGTTCTTCATGTAATTAAGTTGCCATGCCATGCCAAAGACTGCATGCTAAAAATCCACAGAGGCTCAAGAAGTACTGAGCTTAAGTCGTGGAAAAAGACCTATGGCAGTCTCTTAAGTAAGAAAACATCCGCATTGAGTTAAAAAGTCCCTGAGCTACAATTTGTTTGAGACTAGAGGAATAGTCTGGGGAACTGTTACTCTATATTTGTGCTTATATTTTTTTCCTAGGCCTCTACTGTGGACCATTGACATAGAGTCATGATACTGAGCTAAATAAAATTTTAATGTGAACAAGAGACCGTCTTGGTTTTCTTATTGTAACAGCAATATCACCTGGCAGCTATAGTTCTAGTTTTACTTCTATTTATTTGAAGTGAGACTACTGGAAAAAAAGAAAAAAATCAAAATTTAATTAATTACTTACATTACTTAAATTTAAGATGACAGATACATGAATATCCTTTAAATACATTGTCAGAATGGGGTTTTTTGCATGTAGGTGACTGAGGAATAATTTTTGCCCATTTGATTTTTACTCCATCTGATTTCACCTTTTTTAAAAAATTAATTTGTGTAATTTCTTATTGACTGTTTCTCTCAATGCATAGAAAATGTCTTTCCATTTTTTTCCCCAACAACGGAGGTTTGCTTGTCTTGTTACTGCATCTTTCCACAGAGGCTTCATGTCTCTGCAAAGGATAAAGTCTTTATTTTTTAAAAAATGCACTAAACAAGTAACAATAACAACTACAACAAAGTTACCAGAACAAAAGCTTCATTAGCTACCTTTATCTGCAAATTTTCTGTGGCTGGAATGTCTTTCTTCTATGCAAATGATTGTATTAAGACACTGTATTTTTTCAAAGACTTCATTATTTTTGTTATAGCTTAAGAATTAATACAAATTTTAGTGAAACATTCACATCTCCAACTGTGTTATAAGTTTGTACATCCAAAATATAGACAGTGGAAATGACCGTATCCTCATTAATCTGATGTTTAATTCTATAAGCCCTCCTCTAAGTATTGATATATGATGTCCCTTCTTAAGTCTGACAAATTCAGCACCCGATACAGGCATCAGTCCTGTTTGGTGTTCACAAACTAGGCATTTTTTCCACCCACCTAACCCACCCCTAATGTCTGAACTAACAGGTATACTCTGAACACACCTACTTCCATATAGACATAGACAAGAAGAAAAGTCAGTGAGAGAGACTGGTTTTTGTATCCCAATACAACCGGGGATACAGGAGACTTCATCCCAGATATCTTTTCTATATCCCACTAAACAAGGTGAAGTGATTAATTGTAAGCATCATACAAAATATAAGATCACTGCAACCACCTCCTCCTCCTCCAGTCTTTTGTGAGAAGGTTTGGCACCAAGCATCCTTTCAGTTGTGTGTCCCATCTCCTCTCTTTGGTATTTCCCAGTGGTTATCAGACACCACAGATCAGCTCAGCACTTACCTGAATTCTATTCTTTCACTCATCTCTCCCCATGCACTGGAGTGTAAATTTTACCTTCTGGAACAGCAACTCTAAGTTAGGCATGGTGATGTTTAATACCTCACCATATATCGACCCCTTACTGTCAAATATGACTTTCAGTGATTTCAAGATCATGAACTTTATTCCTTGTTAAAAATTATTGCTCAGGTCAAAAATTTTACATCTTTGATTTTCACTCCTGAGTGCACTTAATTAGTTTTCTTGGGCATGATCCCTGTTTTACCAGGTAAAATGGAAAAAATGGTAAAATAGAGAGACGTGTGGAGGGAGTGACACCCATGGAAGGCAAGGAAAAGTAGACATGTACTCATTTCCAATAATTAAATGTAGTCATCTAACATGAAGATACATTGAGTGCTCTACAGTTGACTGATACAGAGCTCAGGTCTCCCACTTCATTAGTAAAGCCAATCTATGATGTGAAATGCAAACAGGGACTAAAATTTAAAAAATCAACTATCTAAAAGAAAGTAGAAGAGCACAGGAAGTAAAAGAGCATGGAAAGATGTATCTTCTTAGTCAGCACAACCTATTTTTCTGTAGGAAGGTTTCACATTTAGTACCTTAGCTGAATGAGCTGTCATGCAGAAACTTTGACTATCATCAGTCTAGATATGATGCAGAGACTACCATCTCTCTGTTGGTTCTTTTGTATATTGGCTTTGTCATTGCAGCAATGCTCTAAATTCTCAAAATGTGAGTCTTTCCTAGAAAACATGGTAGAATAACTATGAGGAAAAAATATCGGGAATGTTCTTGGACTACAAATTCTTTAAAGAATTTTAGTTTGATTTGAGGGATATTTTTTAATGTCAACAGTTGACTGCAATTAAGAAATTAGAGGTGGGGAGGTTAACTTACAGGTAAAGAGGAGGAGACCATTTGCTTCCCTGAATTTCTGCTTGAAAGTGTTTTGTTTTCTAGTTAGTTTGATTTTGGAAGTTGAGGGACAAGAGTAATATCTTGAACTAGTTCACCTCCTCTCTGTTTGAATTTCACTGTGAGAGGTAAGATATTAAAAATCTTTATCTGTCCATTTCTATACTTAAATAGCTTTGGAGATTCATGTGTGTTTAATCCAGGAGGCTTTTGGCAATACAAATGATCAGCTGTAGTATTAGTCAAGTTATTTCCAAAATATTTTTAATATTAAAATAACTTTTTAACTCAATTTTAATATTTCTTTTGAAATAGTTAGGAGTTTAAGATTTCAACCTTAAAGAATCTGAGTTGTGTTACTATGAAAAATGCAATAAAAAATTAATGCCAAGACAAAAAGCTTCAGAGTATTTGATAATGCTGAACTTTCCAAATTTTTTATCAAGACAACTTTTTTGCCTTATCATTTTTGTCAATATTTCAAGATTAATAACTGCAACTGGCTGACCTGCTAAATTGAGTATTGCTAGCAATACCTACTATGATTTCACTGCCAAGGACTATAACTGTAAATATTTATGTTTTCCTATCATACCGCCAGATGACTGCTAGGAAACACTCTGGATTCATTTTTCACTCTTGTTATTTATTTGTTGTGTAAAGAATGATTCATGTCAGGCCAGTCTGCATTCATACTCAGTTTTGTGATAGATTCTTCTGCACCAAGTAACATCACTCTGTTTTCGCTCAGCTCTAAATCCAGTCTGAGCTAGCACACCTTGAGACAACCCATGCAGCCAGTCAAATATACGGCACCTTGTGAATGATGAAGGTAGAAGTGATTCTCCATCCTTGGCAGTGTCTATGACACATGCCTAGTTCACAGTACCAGAGACCATGGTCTCATTAAGGTATCTGTCCTCATTTTCACTTTTTTTTCTGCAAACATGACAGTTGTAGGAGAATGTTATATGTCCGACAGATAATTGGTACAAAGTTCTAAGTTACCTTGATCTTGCACAGACTTGGAGCCTGTCAGCACACTGTCACTGCATTCCAGCAGAGCTCTTATTAGTTAACTGTCCTTGACAGCACCTCAGAAACTGCATATTTTAAGTTTAAGCATCTTGACATGATAAAGGTTATCACTTTCTTTTCCTGGATAATTACTGTCAGCATTGATAAACATGTAATTCTCCTCTAGTCCATCAGAAGACTGATGGGAGTAAGTCGAGAACATGCCTCTTTATAGTTTAAATTTTAAAGTTCCTGACACTTTACAGATCATTTGTTGTTGAAATCCTGTAACGTAAATATGTATATATAAACAGAAATCATGTATTTATAGGCATACATCTATCAACGTGTATATATTTACATGTTTCTTTGCCCATTTGACTACTCTCTCTCAGCTTTTGCAGTATGAATGAAAACATATTTGCTGAAATGAGAGGAGAGGGAATTCGAAGGATCAGGACTGTAATTTTTTTTAACTTCCTGTGCTTTTATTTACTTATTTATTTATCTATCTAGCTATCTTGTGCTTTGAACCTCAAACACTACAGTTCTTTCTCATCAGAAACAATTGTACTGCTGCAGGAATTTGAAGTAGGATATAACGGACAACTAGGCTTAAGTGAGGCCATCAACAGACTTATTTTGTGAGTTGCCCTGATGTTTTCTGCGTGCATTGTTCTATACTATAGACTGTAAGTACCGGTAGCTGAATATGGTAATGATCAGTGTAGTTAAACTAGGCAGATAACTGTGGTACAGGATTGTTAAAATCTTTCTGGGAATCAGCTACAGCTGTTAAGAACTAGAAGCAAAGAGGAACTCCTTAAAGTGGTATGTGGAAAAATACAAGAATTAAACTAGCATAACATCTTGATAGAGGGTTCCTAGCAGTACATGGCTGTCACAGACGATCTTCCAACTTCTCTGTGTGCTTTTTAACACAGAGTAGTAAAAAACACTTCTTTTGCAGGGGACCCTTTCTAGTGAGGTAAAAATTAGCCATTCTTGCATTTTCTGATGTGATATTCTAGAGATTCCAGTCTATGTTTTCAGTAGTGACTGGTGATTTGAGGTAGCAAAAATGAAAGAGTTTAGAGTGCAAGTATGTGCTCTTTGAAACCCAATCCTTTATAGCTTCCTCAAAATATGTATTTGAAAAATTGAGGGATGCATTACTCAGAGGTTACTTGTCAAAATGCAGGCATGTGAATTCTCACTGTCAGAGAAGGAGATATTTCACTTCAGTGGGAGGAACAGATGACTGATGGAAGTCGTCAAAGGGTTGGACCGCCAAGTAATTGGCCATGTTACTTCAAAAAAGGAAGATCAGTCACTCTGTTCTCATAAAGAATATTCTTCTCTAATGAAAGAGCTGCATAAGAATTAAAAACAATTTACATTACATTGGTGCAGGAGTTTTATGCATGCTTCCTGAGAAAGTTGAAGCTGAGGTAGAATACTGACTTTTAGGAATAAAACTTCCAAATAAGAGGTGAAAAGGGAATTCAGGCTATTTTGCTTTCCTCTCTGTCTTCTTCACTCATTTCTTGTGCCTTTTAGTCGTATCATCTACAACGTGCATTGCATAGGTCTAAGCTATGATGTGGAAAATCAAATCTATGTCATGGCATCATAACCAGCCTCAAATCCATTTAGACAGTTTTAAATGAAAGATGTTATGTTTGCAGAACTAGTAAGAGAAATTTGAATCTATCAGTTACCCAAAACAAACAGTCCTTTATCATAGGTAGTCTTAAAAAAGATAGCAAAACAGACCCTAAGGAACCTATAGAACAAGAGACAAAATAGGGAGAAAAGGAAAAATCTCTCTTTAAATTTATTTTATCAGAAAAAAAAAAGTGAGAGAGATACAGAGGTAGGGAAGAAAGAGGGTGGCACACATGGTGACTGATTTAGGAAATATATCTGATAAGAAGGAAGTCTGATAGGGTTAGCTTTCAATATTTTAATAGTGTCTAGGAAACTTCAACAACATGGCACATTTTTAACATTTGTGAGTGTTTTCTTAATATTATTGCACACACACTTTCATTTGGCATAAAGAATTTGTAATGAAATAAAAAACAGTCATTGCAGCTCCTAAGATTTTAATATTTATGCTGTATACAATCTGTTAGTTTTATCTGCTGTGTTTACATAGTAAACACTGGGTAGTAAAGCAAGAACTATTGTCTTTGCTCAGAAATGCTCTCTACAGTCACTGAGGAATTAAAAACAAAGGAAGAATGCTGAGTCTAGAATTTGCTTCTTAAAGATAGCAAAATTCATGAGATAGTGCACATATCAAATATTTCATATCACATTAAGTATTTTTCATCTTTCACTATGAAGAAGCTTGTTTATAGCATATTTGACATTGAAGAAGGCCAAATTAACTGCTATCGGGGCTTCCTGAGGGGATTCTTCCACAAAATTGTCTATATTCATAAAAAGCTTAAAATCCTGAGACCTAATTCAAATCATCCAGTAAAACAACTTAACCAGTTCTTTGCTCTGTGGACATGTACCAATGACCATGAAGTTTTCTTGACAAAAGAATTAAAATATCTTTGAAGCAACTGACTACACATTTCAACTACTTGAACACGCAGTTCTCTGACAATTTACATAACACAGTATTGTAATGGGAAAAGAAACTAGTTCTTCTCTCTCTACTGTCTGATAACACTGTAAGCTTTGCCTTGTACACTTGTGTGGTAGGGATTGAGCTGAGATACTTAACCATTTTGAGGGAAAATATTTTCCCAGTCCTTTTCAGTGTTAAATCACTGCAATGATCATACAGTAACTGGTAAACTTGAAAGAAAAGAATGAACGGATCCTTCAAAGCACAAGGTCTTAAATTTTAAGGTAAGATTAGGGGATCAAAGGTAAAATAGAATTTTTAAAAAATATTTTTTCGCCATTACATTTTCAGAACTTGTTATTTTGCATCTTCTGTTTAGTTCCTAGTTTCTTTTTAAAGTGAGATGTTTTTTCAGTTATCTGCAGAATTTTCCCTTTTTGGCTTTTTCTTCTGAACACAGTACAGTCATATTTTTATTTGCTTTGATTTGTTCCTTCCCACCCATTATTTAAGTATATTTGAAATGACAGATATCACATATGTATACAAAAAGGCCAAATCCAAACCTCACTTCTTCTTACATATTTTATTAATTCTTTCACTTAAAAGTTCAGAAATTCCCACTTACTTGGCTTAATTCCTGCATTGTTAAAAACAAATTCAAAATAATATATATAACTCAGAAATTCTGAGGTATGAAGTTCTCATTCTTGGGGAAGCAGTTATTCAGACGTGTAACTCTTTCCAGTGAGTTTACCTAAAAAAAAGTAAATGCCCTGACATACCCTTAGTGGGTTTACAGCCTGTTTATAAAAGGAGAATATTAAATTAGAATTCATTAAGCAACATTTTTAATAGTAATATTTAACTGGATCTATTGAATGACATAAATTACACTGATTGAAAACAATCACATAGGAGAGGAACTTGTAGAAACATTTCTCATGGCCTGTGGTTAGACCATTTCTCATAATTTCTCATTTTCTCATGGCCTATGTTTGGGTTGTAGTAAAGTGGCTTGAGATCCCACAATGCAAAGTAACAAAAAAATCCTCAATATCAGTATAGACTGCCAAATGAATGGATTGAGAGCAGTCTTGTGGAGATGGACTTGGAGATACTGGAGGATGAAAAGCTGGACCTGAGCCAGCAATGTGCACTTGCAGCCCAGAAAGCCAACTGTCTCCTGGGCTGCATCAAAAAAAAGTGTGACCAACAAGACGAACAAGGTGATTCTCCCTCTCTGTCATGAGTACTGCATCCAGCTCTAGGATCTCCAGCACTAGAAAGACATGGATCTGTCAGAATGGGTCCAAAGGAAGGTTGCAAAAATGGTCAGAGGCTGGAACACCTCTCCTGTGAAGAAACGCTGAGAGTTGGGTTTGTTTAGCCTAGAGAAGAGAAGACTCTGGGGAGATCTCATTGCAGTCTTTCAATACTTAAAGGGGGCTTATATATACTGGGAAAGTTCTGTTTAATTAATTTGATATCCTTCTGATAAGGTCACCCACCTCCCGGATGAAGGGAACGCAGTGGACATAGTTTTTCTGTATTTTAGTAAGGCTTTAGATACTGTCTTACTGGACAAGTTGCCCAGTTGTAAAATGATCAGGTACACGGTGCACGGGGTGAAGAACTGGCTGAAGGGCAAAGCTCAAAGGGTTGCAGTGAATGGGGCTACATCTGGTTAGTGACCAGTCACCAGCAGTGTTCCTCAGAGTTCAATTCTAGGGGCAGTTCTGTTCAAAATATGTATCAACAATCTGGATGCAGGAGTTGAATGCACCTTTAGCAAGTTTGCTGATGATACCAAACTGGGAGGTGCTGTTGACTCTTTTGAAGGACAGGAGGCCTTGCAGAGTTATCTAGATAGGTTGAAGCATTGGGCAATCATCAATGGCATGAAATTTAACAAGAACAGGTACTGTATTCTGTACCTGGGATGGAGTAACTTTAGACACAAATATAAATTGGGAAAGGAGTGGATAGAGAGTATCCCTGCAGAAAGGGATCTGGGGGTGCCAGTTGCCATCAGGGTCGATATGAGCCAGCAGTGTGTGCTGGCAGTCAAGAGGGCAATCGGCATCCTGGAGTGCATCAAACCAGATGGTCAAAAGACGTGATTATCCTACTATATTCAAAATTGACGTGGCCTCACCTTGGGTACTCGTGCAATTCTGGCCCCCACAATTTAAGAAGGATGTGAAGGTCCTTGAATNAGAGTGAGGTAATGGTTGCATCATGCTATCAGTGTTCAGAAGGCATTTGGACAATGTCCTTAAAAACATGATTTAACTTTTGGTCAGCCCTGCAGTGGTCAGGCAATTGGACTATATAATCATTGTAGGTCTCTTCCAACTGAAATCTTCTATTCCATTCCATTCTAAAGACAAAGACTTTTTATCAAGGCCTGTAGTGACAGAGACAATGGCAAGAGACAATGGCATTAAGCTGAAAGAGGGTATATTTAGATTAGATATAAGAAAGAATTTCTTTATTATGAGGGTGTTGAGACACTGAACAGGTTTCCCAGAGAAGCTGTGGATGCCCCAGCCCTGGAGAAGTTCAAGGTCAATCAGATGGGGCTTTGAGCAGCCTGATCTACTGATAGAGGTCCCTGCCTGTGGCAGGGATGTAGAACTAGATGATCTTCAATGTTCTCTCCAACTCAAACCATTCTATGAATTAAAAGATGAAGAGTAATTTCAGGTTAGAATATGTTACAAAGAAAACCTCATTCTTTTTTTCCTTCTATTTCCTCTGAACACCTCTCAAGAAAACATAAGACTAAAACACATTTTGCACATCTAATTGTCTGCGTGACAGAGGGATCTCCCTTCTTTTGTTCCTTCTTTTATTCATGCTAATCTGCTAGTAAGGTCCAATTGCTTTGACAATATTGGACCACAAAGTAATTTTTAAGTTGGTTCTTCGATGCTGCTGCTACGGATATCCAATATCATCTTAAGACAGTTGACAGAGTTATCCTGGTGGATATATTCCAACTGCTATCCTCCTTGTAGATAAAAAGAATTGGAGCAGAAAATAGAATAATCAAATAAAAGAGAAACACATATGAATCTTTGGAAATTACTTATTCATTCATATGTCTTTACAGTTGGTATTATCATTAGCAACCTTTGAAATTTTATCTCAGTTCAACCACCACAGTATATATTCAGTTTTGCAAGACTAAACGATAAATTTGCCAAGAAATATGAAGACTATTCCCAGATTTGCCACTGGTCATAATATAAACTCTCTCTTTACCAATAAGGTCTTATTGTCTCCTGGCAAAGGTTTGACATTTGGTACTTTATATCCCTCTCATGAGCAGCATGCTATGAGTAATTAACTCAATTACATCATCTAAAAATATACTAGGGAGCTTTGTGTCAGCTTTATAAAGTATAACACACAATGTCATATGTGACAGTGCCTACCGGTAAAAGATTCTCATGGGTGTTGAATGCACTTTACTCATGTAAAAGAAGTTAAAAATAACTTTTAAAAAATGATCTAACAATTCAAATGGAAATGGGAATAGAAAAAAAAAGAAAAAGACATCTGTCCACAAACAGCTGACCTGTACAGTTATATCTCCTGATAAATCCAGAAAACATTACAGGTGAAATATCCAAAATAAATGTACTTGCTTTATATGCTTATATTTTAGTCTGCTAAATGCTGTATTTCCCAGTTAATATACCACTCTCTTTAGCACTCTAGCTTTTTTTTTCAATCCAGTCTTCTTTAAACTTAGTTTAAATAAATGTTATCCTGCTCTTAAAGCATTTCTGTGACATTATACACTTTCTTGTATCTGGCTTTCTTATCTAAAATAAGATGGTTAAGCTGTGATAAGACAAATCCAAATTATCTACGTATCAGCCTGACAAATGGAAAGTGGTATCAGGTATATAATTTCAGTGTCTACAGGAGCTCCCTAAGGGAATAAGATAGCTAGGATCATCTGAGAAATGCATAGGGAGTTGGGACAACACTAGAACAGCTGAAGTTAGAAGGATAGAGTAGACCTGGGGAAGTAGAGAAATGTGCCTAATAAGATAACAGGAGAGACAAAGAAGTTAGTTGGGGAGTTTATTTGCTAGCTGTTCTACTGAAAAATAGGTCTAGAAAGAAGAAATCATTGACCAAGGTGGAACGCTGGCAGGTCTGCTGATAGGTTTCCACAAGAGATGCCAGTGTGGTTGCTGGAAGACCTTCAAAGAAGGAACTAAAATTAAAATTAAGCCTATCCCTTATCAAGCTTATGCAAAGCAAATTTTATTGTATAAAATACAGATTGTGACAGTTAAAGTTTAGAGATTGCCTTTGATAGTGGACTGACTGCAAGAACAATGTATAATCAATCTTTAGTTGTTGGTAACTGCTAGCGTAAATTGATGCTTAATGTGTATAGAAGAGATTCTTACCCAGTAGATATCTCTGTGGGGGAGAAGACAGATTCAACCCATCATCTAATCCCAAAAGTTACAATGGAGTCTTCCCTAACTTTCTCCCATCATCGATCTATTTTTATACTATTTCTTTGTATTTAAGTGGAGCTTGAGTGACTCTAGTCATACATAGAGAGCGCATCTTCAATGAGGAGTGGACATGCCTCGGAGGCAGGCAACTTTCGAAATGGAGGTGTGTTTTGGTATTATAATGACATTATAATGAACAAAATTTGCCTTGGCTAAACATTTTGCCACAATGCTTAGCACAGTGTCTGCCATATTTCTTGTTGGACAGCTGTTACACCATTTATTGTTCCTATCCTTACAAAGGTACAGATAGCCTTGGACAGGGCAGAGCCATGGAACGAGGTCGTTTCACTCTGTCCCCCATCAGTCTGTTTTGTATCAGGACCAGGATGTGTTGCTGGGGAAGGAGTTCTTTTTGTACCAGCTGTGCCTTTGTCCCAGAAAGTAGCAACTGTGTTTTGCTTTAACCTGGAGATTTTTCTTATGATATTATAACTTATTGTAACTTCTGTTAGGGTATAGTCATTACCTTAGATAAACTAATTCTGCCCCTCCCCAGTCATTTTCCCACAGTGTTGCAGAAAGGTTTAGGAATAAGTGTTAGGAAAAAAGCAAATTCAGGATTTTTAAAACAATTTAAATCTGACTTGAATGTATGTCTAGAATTTATTGTCACTTTAAAGTGTTTAAGAAAGTTATTTTCAAAGCCGAGATATTTCATTTTTTTTACTCTAAAACATGTCATTTAAAGTTTATTTTATAGTAACAAACAAGACTTTAAGACATTTACAAATAGAAAAAATTTGGATTAGGTGGAATGAACTGCCTAGACCAAGCCCCCAGCTATACTTTACTGTTTTCACAAGCAGGTAAAAAGTGTTTGATGTGATACAAGAACAGTGCTTTTTTCAGTTTGATCAGGGAGCAAAATGAATTATTCAAGCAGCTGTATAAGAAATTCTTATTCAAGCTACCTAGTTACTCCATCTGACCTTGAAGGAGTAAACAGAGATATAGGTCATCTTAATTCTGCTAGGAACGTGCAGAAGGAATGAATCTTTATTTCTTTAGTGTCCATTGATGGACACTGGATTAGGAGTTCTACAAGGCACAGTAAAATTTCTGCCACTGTCCTAATATAGTCAATAAGTACAGCTGAAGGGCCTAGAAATTTCTTAGATCCCATTTTCTAATTGCTATGTTTATATTTACATATTCCACATTTGATGATTTGTTCAGACCTTAAATTAATGGTCTTGTACCTTGTGTGCATCTTTCAGTATAGAAGCCTTAGACAAACTTGTGGCTTGATCATAATTATATTTGGAAAAAAACAGGAATGTTTCTGCACAGAATTATATTTGGCTTGGTATGCCATTATTTCCTAAGAAAAAAGTTTTGAACACGCTTATTCAGGACTATGTAGTGAGCAGCCAACAAAATGGGTGGTGATTTTCATAGTGAAATAAATTAAAAGGAAGAAGTGCTTTCTTTTTGACATATTAAGGATGGCTTCTATTGTTATTTCTCTCTAGGAAAGCCCAAGACTTCTTCACATTTAAATTTTTATCTTTATATTTGATCACAAAACAGCATAATGACAATATAAGACGATCAGAAGGTCCTCTAGTTATTATTCTCTTTCTGACAGAGAATATCTAAAAACTTGCTGTTAGTGGCCTGCAGCAGGAAAGCAGATGCTGAAATAGTGCTAAGTGACATTAAAAAAAAATCTGTATCATATCTAAGCTTTTTCTCAGTGCACACATAAATGACATATAAATGCTGCAATGGAAAAAGGAGATGCATAGTTTGTGCACATTCATCCTTGAGTTCAGTGCAATTTCGCTGTGCATTGACACATCACAGCTTTCTTCAATAATCTCTTTCATCATAAAGAACTGGATATTGAACAAGCAACACCAGAACAATCTAGTTTCCCCTGTCTGTATTCTGAAAATACCCATGTTTCCAGGGAGAAATGAAAGAAAACCTGCAAAGATTCAGAAATGCTCGGTCTCACTGTTGCTCATTTTCTGCCCTGTGGTGTAGATAGGAGTTTGAATTTGGGTTATGGGAATTGCTCTCAAGTTCTCTGTTCTTTTTTCCTCTCTGCCAGCGTTCACAAGGAGAGTAAAACTGGAGAGGCAAATCATAAAGCTCTTAATCACTTCAGTCAAGCTAATCAAAGGACAAAGGGTTGTAAAACAGGGCTTTAGTCTGAACAAAGAAGGGAAAAATTACAATAACACTCTGCTTCATTTCAGAAAAATACACATGCCACCAAGAAAGGAAAGGAATTTATTTCCTGTTATAAGGACACTAATTTCCTAAACTGATGTCATTGAACTAATTGGAGCTTGTGATTCCTGGGTGACTTGAAAAATAGATCCTTTATTCTCTGTGGTCTACGAGTGAAAAATAAGGCAAAGAATGTGAGCAGAAAGAATAGCCTTTATTAAAATGAATATGTTATCTCTTCCTATAAACCTCGCCTGTTCATTCCATGGATAGTGTGTTTGATCTCTGCAATTTAGATGGTTTCTTCCTGCTGCATCCTTAGCCCATGTTAATCAATAAAGGCTCAAATGCCCAGTCTCCAAAACTGCAGAATTGCACAAATGTCAATGAACACTGACTAGAGTCCACATCAAATTCAAGAAGTCCAGGGGACTACAGTAGCTTAGGGCAAGCAGAGAGATTGTGTCCAGTTGTGAGTCCATCTCTTATCTTCTGTGACCTATAGCAAAGGCAGGACAAGGAAGTGGCATCAAATTGAAGCACATATGCCTGATCCAAGCTGATAGCTGCTGTTGCAGTCCAGGGAGAACAGTTGCACAGGTCTGGCAAGTAGGAGGCAGAAACAGTAGTTAGAAGGTGTCTGGGGAAAAGAGGAGAGTTAAAAATGTCTCTGAGAGCTAAAAACGTCTCCCTGCCATCCTAGTGACATTAACTAACATAGGAAAAATACCCATATGTGCAAACCTTCTGTATCATTCAATTACCACAAGATGCTCAACAAAGTCATACTGCAAACCCTACTTTCAGATTTCCTTACCTTTTGTCCCTTTTTCCTCTTCAGCATTGCCATTGAGTTACTGCAGGCGTAGGCTGGATTGAGCATTCAGCTGCATGCAGAAAGGAAGTTCATTAAAAGGTTTTAAACTGCTATGATAAAGACAGTGCTACAGTCATCTGCCCATCTTCCTTGTCTTGGATATAAAAAATATTTCAGTGCTTATTTGTAAGGAGATTGAGTTCACATTAGGAAGAAGCTCTTTGCTTATGGAATTTTTGCTAAATCCTGTTTTCCGAATGTCATTCAACACTAAAGAACCTACTTTCTCAGTGTCTGTTACCTATGGCCTGTCCTTGTGCCGACTAGATGTATGCTATTAAATGAAACTGGGAAAATGTAATTCATGATAACAGCTGATAACTCTGAAATTTAGCATTTCCTGAAAATACCAGTGTATCTAGACTCCTTTTCAAACTCATACATGAGATGGATGGGGAACAACATGACAGAGTAGGTTAACATAAGCAGCTCAGGAAGAATCTATGTCTTCCCTATATGCTCATTTTTGAAGGAGTCTAACAATTTGTTATATAATATTTCAAGTAAATGAAGATTGCTTCTTCCCTGAATTTCTGAATTGGTATGACAGCATTAAATGCAAGGACATTAAGAAAACCTTTTATGCACTGTCCTCAAGACTTCGTTCTGATCTTGAATAATCGTTTTGTTATTTATGCATTGTCCCCAACTCTACAGTGTCAAAGATCATGGACCAGGATAACAAACTGTGAATGTTTTTTTTTTTTCAACTTTATTATTTCTAAGCCAAATAATAACTGTTGCATCCTTTTAATTTCCTTCTGACCTTTGAAACTTTTTCTATTATGTCTTTATCCAGAATATCCTGCAAAGAAATTTATATTTTAAGCTTTTTACACTACTCTTGTTACTTACATAACCAAGCCATGAAAGAAACGATACAGCATGAGTGATATTTTTTTGATATTTTAGTAAAATAAATCCATTCTAACATTAGAATACTGAAAACAATGGTTCTTCAAATTGGTGCTCATCTTATCTCATGTTCAAGACACCAGGCTTCCAGCTGTCTCATTGCAAAGTAAGCAGTGTATTATTTGTTATGGAAAGATGTGCTTGATCTACTTATATATTGAACTCTATAATGCAGTGATAAGGCATTTACGTTGGTTGTCCAGAGAATCCTTCCCATTTTGATGGAAGAAATGCATCCTAATATAGGGAGGTGCTTATTGTAAAAGAGGAATAAAATGTCTTTGGGGCTTCCCAGTGCTCCACAGGGGCTTTAACTGATTCTAGGTGCTCTTGTGCTTCAGTGTATGGTGGACATATATTTTCTACAGGCTTTTTTTGAAGACTCAAGTTACTGTAATTCTCAGTTCACGTGGCCACCTGAGATTATTGGAACAGAAAAAAAATAGCTGTTACAATTTAATTGTCTGGCTTCTGATATTCTTTCACATATAAAATTATATTCAAACAATCATAATGGGTTTTTCACTTTACAGTGCAATAAGAGCCAGCTATATCACGTGCAGATTTCCACAGCTGCACTAGATACTTTTAGCGACTTCGCAGACTGACTGTGTACAGAAATCTGCTTACATCCTCCTGGATCTCCCCATATTCAACTTACTTTACCCAAACTACCCAGAGTGAAAAAAGATCAAGATACAAGCACTGACATTGGAAAAATTTACTGTAGAAACAATTTAGTTTTAGTTTTTTGAAACACTCACACCCTCTTAGATCCATACCATCACACCAAAGCCAGAATGTTTGTGATCTACAGCTTTAGTGGCATCTATTTTGAACAAGTTTGGTATCAGACTCCTTGGGTGACAAACATAGTGCAGTGGACAAGGTGAACCAAAGCAAAAGTTCTAGGACACAGCAGAAGTTGACAAGAGCTACTGGCTTCTGTTATATCTGATTCCTTTTGCAACACCAGCTCTCTCTGTTTCTTCTTGACAGAGTAATAACATCTTAAATGCACAGGTTCTGGTTAACCTCATCTTAATCTGGTTAGAATTTCTTGAATAACAGAAAGGAAATTAAATTTGGGCAGTGGTAGGAAATATCCTTATGAAAAGCTCTAGGAACCTCAACAATTGTTTAAATAAATTATGTAATTAAATGTGTAAAATCAATTTTGAATGAGTTTAGAAACTCAACTATCTGAAAAATAGCCATACAATTTTTATACTAAATCTCAGTGAGCTCTATAACTACATTAATTATCAACAAAAATTTACAATGCAGCATATCCTAGATGTTTATACAGCCTCAGAACCTTCGTTGCTTCTTACTGGTCAGCTTGCCAATGCAGAGTAGCCAGGATGTTGCAGTGAGAAGTGCCCTGCTTGTGTAACTTGATATTCAGCACCATAGAATAATCATGGAATGATATTGGTAAACAAAGAATGCCACAGATCTTGGCAAACCTGGAGAGCTGCATCAGCATGTTTTGATTATAAATACCCTTGATTTTTTTTTCACAAGATGCATCAAATTAGAAAGCAAAGTATCACAATTTATATCACAAATAGAACAGCTCTGCTTGTCTCAGTCTCCAAAGCCATTGAAACCACAAAGTCACTGGGCAATTAAAGTCGTGGTGATGAGACAATTAGGCAACGTTTCAACAGACTGAATGCAACTGTTTGTCATAGGATGTTACTACAGCTTCAGTTTCAGTGGGTGGTCCAGAAAGAACCTACAAAAAGCAACTCAAAAAGTACATTGCTTTGAATATTCCCCCGAGATTTAAATTGAGAGTTTTTGAAAGGAAAGTTTTCCATTTGTTGTTTTTGATGGTTCATGGTACCATTGTTTTGTTTTGATTTTAGTAAACAGATGTAGGATCCTCAGTGTGTATACATCTGCAGCTGCAAATTTTGTGCCTCATGCATATTTCATAAACAACCAGCACTGAAATGAAGAAAAATTGCTTTTTCTGAGTCAATTGGAGGCCACATATTTCTTTAATTTTAGTATACTTTTCCCATGCAAGAAAGTGCTTTCAAGAAAAGATAACAAGGATTTGAGAGGTATTTGGATAAGTGAGGTATTTGGATACACACAAATAAAATAAACAGATCACAAACTCAGTGACTGTTCTAATAAATTGAATAGACAGCAGGTATCTGAATAGGTGAAGTTGTCGTGCCACCTTGTACTGGGTCCTCTTTAAAATATATTTTCAACATAGATCAAGTGTTGGGTCTTCCCATTTTCATGGTCTCAACTCAACAAAGTGCTGAAATACATGAGCAATTTATGTCATAGCCTGCAGGTTAAGAAAGCAATGAAGCAACCTCTGGATATCAGTCAGGATATTTCTAAAATACCTAAATTACCTTCCCTGGAGGTATTTAAAAGACATATAGATATGGCACTTAGGGACGTGGTTCAATGGTGGACTTGGCAGTGTAAGGTTTACAGTTGGACCCTGTGACCTTAAGGGTCTTTTCCAACCTAAATAATTCTACGATTCTATGATAAAACAAAAATTGGGATCACTGATGGAGTTCCTGATAAGAGGTGCCACTGCTGTGAGGGCCTTGACATGATCACAATGTTATCACACACTGACAGTCCCTGAATTTTTTTCTTGTGAATCTTCAAAGCAAATATATACTTAAGGACCCCACTGTTTAGCATAGGATGTCCACAGATAATTCAATTACTGTGTAAAATTTCTGTAAAAATATAAAAAATTTATTGGAAACTATATTTAGAGCTGTTCAAAACCAGAAACCAAGATTTAATTCTTTCACTTTTCTACTGTATAGCACTTCTAATATCATACTTAGGTGAATACATCGGATGGATGTGCTATGGAAATTAAGCAACAATTGGAGGAAAAATGCACACTACCTGAAATCATAACAGTAGGAGAATACCTAGACAGGCTGGAGATTTGGGCGGGGAAAAATTTAATGCAATTTAACAAGAGCAAGTGTAGAGTCTTGCATCTGGGCAAGAACAACACCAGGTTCCAGTATAAGTTGGGTATGGAACTGTTGGAGAGTAGTGTAGGGGAGAGGGACCTGGGGGTCCTGGTGGACAGCAGGACGACCATGAGCCAGCACTGTGCCCTCGTGGC
>VZTO01010276.1:45570-61029 GCA_013400615.1 Syrrhaptes paradoxus
CTGGAACAGGCTGCCCAGAGAGGTGGTGGAGTCTCCTTCTCTGGAGACATTCAAAATCCGCCTGGATGCGTTCCTGTGTGATCTGATCTAGGTGTTCCTGCTCCGGCAGGGGGATTGGACTAGATGATCTTTCGAGGTCCCTTCCAATCCCTAACATTCTGTGATTCTGTGATTCATGACAAGAAATCATCCTGTATCTTATTTTCTAAAAATTATGGATGGTTTAGTGTATTTCAGTATGGTTTCCATATCTGGGAATTTTTATCTGGGAAAGAACTGAAAAATCTCCTATCTGAATTCTCCTCTTCACACAACAAATGTTTTAGTGTACTTGTTCAACAGGCAAACACTAAATCCAATCTGAAATTACTATCCCAGATATAACTGGGGGAGCAGTGCGAGGAGGCAAGGAGAACAAATTCTAAAACATACTCATAATGCACCTTAAAGAACTTCAAGAATGTGTAGAATGAGACTTAAAGGGAAAGAATTAATGAATAATCAATATTTCAATATTTTGTTTCTTACTATTGTGTTGCAAGTTTTGGTAACTATAGCAGTTATACAGTAAAGGATTAGTGAAATGGAAGACTATAAGTAGCTTATGTATCCAACAGGATAACTCAGCCATGCCATGTGCACTTTTCTAATGTCCAGGATTTCTAATGGATTTATAACACACTGAAATTCCAAGAATGCTATCCAATTTTCATTTATTTTTGCTTAAGTGATAAATAATATAAAATGAATTCAAGGCTGAAATTGGCATGTTAATCAATGTTTCTCAATTTGGAATGTGGGATGATGGGCCTAACGTATAGAACAGGAAAGAAGTGAATCTTGTCACACACAGTTACCCTGGTATGGAGAGTGTGGCCGCTCTAAACTGACTCTTGGCTTCAGGATTCCCTAATAATTCCTGCCCCATGTTAGCGTGGCCCCTGCATTTCACTTCATGCCCTAGCCACAGACATATGCATATACGTGTGAGTCTGGAAGTGAAGGAGAGAAGCACGGCACGAAGACATTTGTGCCATCTATGAGATTTTGAGGAATCCATCCATCTGACAGATTATTCCTTTACTAAAGTAAACTATACAGCTGCTCAGCACACTCAGCATAACAGTTGCAAAGTAAATAAGAACAGCAGTCACCAAAGGCAGATTTGTACAGGAACAGACCGCCAGCAGCATCAGCTGAAATTGCTGGCATTCTCAAACGGATGAGCTCAGAAAGGTCTCTCAAATGGCACACTGAAATGCAGAGGAACCCATGACACAGCCTTTCAGAAAAGAGAGATCTCCAAATAGTTGAAGATATTGAAGGCAGGGTTCTGACAAATGACTCTCATATTATCAAGAGCTCTTTTTATTAAAAGCTAAAAAATCAGACCTTATATTCAGATACGTGCACAGAATCTAATACAACAGACATTACAAGACAGGTGCAAACTTTTGATGAGTTTTAGTAAAGACAGGAAATCCTGTGAATTGCCTTGAAGAGTATCTCTGGTGCAACATGTTACTTGCTTCTAACAAGGAGCTGATATCCACACACTGCCATAAATAAGCAGCATTAGTCCAGTGAGTTCACTTTCTAATTGTTAGGGTTTAAATTATTTAAAATAAATCTTTGGAGGGTGTTTTTTTCCTGTATTCTTTTATTATTATGATTATTATTAAAACAATTTATCAGATTAAGATGTGTCCAAGAGTTATAAACATAGGATTTGACAATACCTACTAATCTATGTACAAACCATATAGTCTCTCAAACATGCTTTCTTCAATCTGACAAATGACAGTAATACATACTTCTGCAACTGCTTGCTTCAAATATTGAGTTCCATTTCTGAAGTTCACAATAAGTTTTGTTGTCACTAATGAGATTTTTGTTGTGAAAGTTTCTTCATTTAATGAAAATATTTTCTACATTCTTCAAGTGGAAGAAAACTATTTATGCTGTTCCTCTTTAAAGTATTATCTAGTATTTTATCCTGCAGGAAAAAAAAACCACTCAAATTCTCATATTAATGTAAATCATATTTTTAAATGCTAAAAAAGTACTACTCACTCTCTGATGCTTCCCTTTTCTATAATAAAATAATTACAGTCTTGCTTTATTACTTCAGCAACATTTTTTTTTCTTAAAAAGATGGCTTTTCCCATAAGTTCCCCTGGAAAAAAAATTAAATAATAAACTAATTATGTATGTCAAATGCTCACTCCTCTGAACAGTGCTTTCAAGTATTGAAAGGAATCCCATAGTTAATTCTTTCCTTTATTCCCTTGTTAATATCTCTTTTTTCAACATCAAACATTCATTTAATCATTAAAAATTCCATGGATACGGTTCAATTCACCTAACTTTAGACATCTATATTGCAGATCTCCACTTGAAGTATTTAGTTCAATTACATTAAGCAAAGAGAAACCAGTATATTTAGAATCACAGAATCATAGAATGCTTTGGATTGGAAAGATCGTTTAAAGATCACGTAGTCCAGACAGTGCTGCCATGGGCAGGGACATCTTCCACTGGAACAGGTTGCCCCATCCAACCTGACCTTGAACTCTTCTAGTAGTGGGAAAGTTATGGACGTGCAGCTTTTCTGGGCAAACTGTTCCAGTGCCTCACCACTCATCATTAAAAAATTTTTTCCTTTTATAAATCTAAACCTACTCTCTTTCAGTTTAAAACCATGCACCTTGTTCTATCACTACAGACCCCAGTAAAAAGTCTCCGTCTTTCTTATAAGGCCACTTAAAGTATGAAAAGGCCACAATAAGATCTTCCCAGAGCCTTCTCTCCTTGGCTGGGGGCTAAACCACAACCCACTCACCCAATTTCCCCTCCACCCAAGGATAGGGGAGAAAGTTAAAGGGGTAAAGGGAAAAAAGGACTCGTGGGTTGAGATAAGAACAATTTAATAACTAAACTACAATAATATTGAAAATAATACTATATACAAATATACAAATGAGTGATACACAGTGATACTGCCCCCCCCCCACCCAATGACCAAGGCTCAGCCTGTTTCCAGCTAACGATCCCGGAGCAGGAGAGTCCTGAAACTGCACTCACAGAACAGAGATAACAGTCCAAGCGTCCCAGACCAAAAGCTGATGGGGGGGTGGGGGGAAGAGGGGCTTAACAAGACTGAGGATCAGCCGTTTGCAAGGTGCAAAGAGGCAGCACTTCTACAGCTGACTGATGATTGCTTGGCCAACAGCAACTGGTCTGGTGTCTCATCAGGGCCAGTCAGCAAATTCATGTTAAGCCTAGTAGCATGATTTTGCTGTCAGCTGTGTATATGGGACAATAAGTAATTACTTTGAACATTTGAGTTTTATATCCTGCCTGCAGGATCTCTGTGAATGGCAGATGCCTAAGCAACAGTAAGCCAGTTAAGGAGGTTAGAGTTCCACATTTTATATTAGGAAACATCTTCTGTATGCAAAATAAACCTCTCCTGAGCTTTTAATTTTCTTGCATACTTTGATACAGCCTGTGAATTAACTCAATGTATGGTAGTGTTGGTCCAGCATTTGATTATTGCTTTGACCAGGACTACATGAAAAGGTTATTTGCTCTAAGAAGAAATGGAACTGATTTTCTGGAACTCTGAAAACCAGATGAAACCAATCCCTAGGAAATTCAGTACATGTTTTTATGTTTGCACCAGCACTATTGTTTCTTCCTGGTAGATTCCACAAAGCTGACATTTATTTCTGAAGTAATTGCTGTGGAAGTTGCAATTATATGTTACAATCCCAATGATATTTTGCTAAAGTGTGTTCAGTGTTGCTATAGTTAGTTCTTTACATGGTGAACATACTTATTTTCTTATGCCTCCTTCCTATTTTACTACTTTTCTCTTAAATCTCTTCAACAGTCAGCAATTTCTACTGTGTCACTAATGGATGATGTATATTCAGATGTATATTGCCCCCACCCCCCAGGAAGGTCCTAACCGTGAAACAAGTAACAGATATTTCAATATCCTTTCTTTCCACAAGCCTCTAAACAATAAGAGTTAAAATGCTTAGTCTTTCATGCATGTAATATTTTGGTAATTTTATAATAAAAGTTGCTGTATAATTGCATACACCTAATTAAAGGCTTTTTTGAGTGTTAAGAAAAGTACTGCAGCTTTGACATCTAAAACAGTTTGCCAGAAGCCTTAATCAATGTTGTGTGTTTTATCATTACTAAATAACCACAGGCACTGATCAATACAATAGCAGAGCCACTCGTCATTAATCTCAATCTGTTCTAGATCAGCATCCTGATACCTTCAGCTGTGAATTTTTAATGCTTGTCTGATGAACTAACATATCCTTTTCGTGTTCCTTGGCATTGTATTTTTCCTACTCATCCTCTAACACAGGAGCTAAGCTTATTTCTGATGACTTCCATTTGAACCCAAAATAAAATTCAGCATTGTCAAGGTTTTGTTTTTTCCTTTCATCAACTCCATTTTCAAAACTGAAGTGATTTTACATTCTTGCCACAATAGCAGTAAAATGCACGGGGTCTGCTGGCATTCACTTGAACTAGATTGTCTAACAGTTGTTAGTATTCCAGGTATTAGACAGGTGTGGGGATTCTTGACATGAAAAAGCTATGTAATTCATAAACTGCAAAGCCATCTCTGGAAGAAACACAGGTTCAGGCGGCTATTCTAGCTCTTGAGTGTTTTCTACAAATAGGGAATTGCCCTAAACCCAGGAGCAACAACAATAGCCAAATAGACAGCAGATCTTGCAGACCTTGTGAATGGCATTCATTGAACGTAAGCTATGTTAAAGCAAGACATCAAAACTAGGAGGTCCAGGATCTGTTTAGAGCCAACAGGGAGAGATGTGCCTCCAGGGAACAGTGCCTCCCTTTCTAAGTTAAATATCCAAAACACAAATTAAATTACCGTACAATGCTAGTTTGGCAGAATATTAGATTGCTTATCCAGCCTTACAAGATCTGTTCAGCAGACAGCAGTCTTTCTTTTTTTCAGTCTTTGGTACTAGCAGCTGTTTGGATTCATCTCACATGACTTTGGCCATTAAGAATAATTAATTAATGTGATCATAGTATGGATTTCTGGGTAGAATCAATCATCCTTTGGCGATACCGGTCTCATTTCCTTTCCAGTGATTAAAGAAGGAGATAACCAGAATCATTTATAAGCTTAACATTTGGATGGCTAAAATTGGGGTGAATTCAAACCTTTTGGGCAACTCCGAGGGCTGTTCCTATAGAATAAGCTTTATATGGCTTATAGCAAAGTAACAGATCTTTAACACGCTTTTCTCTTTAACAGAGAAAATGCTTCAATACTGTTCAAATGGTTAATGTAAAATCTAGTAACCAGAGATCTGAAATAATGTCATAATGTGTTCAAATTCCCCAACTGCTTCTAGAAATTGAGTCTTATCTTTTGTCATAAAGTGTGTGCAGTATTAATGTCAGACCATTTTGCCCAGAGTGGCATTCTGTTCCACGAATTTTCAGAAAGAAAATTTCAGTACAAAGTGTAATTAAAAATAAAAATAATTTATAATTAAAATTAAAAATGCTTAGTTTTTAAAAATTAATGAAAAGCATAATTGATTAGAATAAATAAATATTTACCATTTTCTTATAAAAAGAGCAATGATGTACTAAGACAGAAGAGATACTTAGGTATTTCTGCTGATAAAAATAATCCTAAAGTAGCAATAGATGTAAGCAATTAATTTGTCATTATTTAACCAGCCTGAAAGTGATTAATTTTGAGTAATTGTGTTCATCTATTAGGCTTTTACTTAGTTATTCCAGAAAGCAAAACAAAGACCAGTTTACACAGGTGTGTGTATCTGTACTGGGCTGAATTGACCCTGACAGAAAGCTGAAGTATCAACGTGTCACATTAAGGGTAAAGAGAGATTGATCCTTCTGCCAGACTAGTACCAGAGACAACAGTCCTGTGGGACATGGACTCTTATAACCCAATAAATTTAAACAATGCCTAGTGTACTGATGCCCTGGGATTTTTTGTTGTTTTGTTTTCAATCATACTGTAATAAAAAAATCTTCGAAACATACTGGATTCTGAGGCTTAAAAGGTTTCTAGAAACAAAGAGCCCCTGAAGCTAACAGCATTTCTTCCATTTATCTCCACTAACGGGAGGGGATGTTTCTGTACCTATAGAAAATATATCCAAGAATTGTTCACCATAATAGATACAAGCATCTTCCACAGTAGGTACGTAGCATAAGTCTATTCTGCAAGTGGAAAATTTTATCTTTTTTAAGGGAGTCCTGGAAAGATCTACAGAGAATATATGTGTATGGAGTATGTCTGCATCATGTACAGACTCCTCAGCTAGCTCCAAAACTAGAATTATTGAAGCCTCCTAAATGCAGTGCTCTGTCAAAGCTAATTAAATGCTACTGAAAAGAGGAGGCAATTAGCCTGGGAGCACCCCTTCACTGACACAGCCTTACCTTTTCAGGTATCAAAAATTCTGAACCACGTTATTATTATCATTATAATAGCACTGCATAACAAGCTAAGGTGTCTTTTATGGGATGCTATTGACTAGAACATACAGGGACCTCTCAGCTGTTTTACTGTGACCTGCAGTGCTGCCATTCCTTAAATGCAGGGTGCAGACAGATGTCTTCCTTGCTGATTCTCAGACCCCAACTGGATGTAGTCCTGGTCAACCTGCTCTAGCTGATCCTGCTCTGAACAGGAGTTAGACAACCCCCAGAGGTGCCATCCAACTTCAGTTGCTCTGTGACTCCGCAGTGGGTCAAACATTCACACCCTCCACTCAATAGAGCAGCCACTAGTGGTTTTCATTCCTAGACCCAGCACGCCTTACCTAATTGATGATATAACTAGATTATGAGTAGGGGATTCCTGAATATTTTATCAGCCTCAATTTTAGATTAAATTTCCTGCAAATTTGTATTCACATTTCAAATTAGGCTAAAGCTAAGAAAAAAGAAAAAAAGAAAGGTGTGAAATGCTTGTTAAGAAAAAAAATATTTGAGTGCAATTGAGGATAATGCAAAGAAATTTAATAATTAGGTGATGCAGCTGACTTGGAATAATAGGAATAAAATGTCAACAGGGAATACAAGCAAATTTATTTATGTGTTTGATTTTGGGTTTCAAGTTAAAACTAAAAGGTAAGAAGTTAGGAGGACATAATATGGGATAAAAAAGCTTACTCTATAGGAACAGCCCTAAGAGTTGCCCAAAAAGGTTTGAATTAACCTCAGTTTTATCCATCCAAACGTTAAGCTTATAAATGATGCTGGTTATCTCCTTCTTTAATCACTGGAAAGGAATCTACTTGAAGACGTCCCTGCTTATTGCAGAGGGGTTGGACTAACAGATAATGGACAATCTTAACTATTCTATGATTTCATGATTCTATGAACAGTGTCAACAGTGGCACTGGTCTGGGAAACCTCTCTGCTTTTCACACTGCTGTTACATTCAGAAAACCTCTTGATTGCCCATTCAGTGTAACACCCTGGCATGTTTTGATAGTGGAAAGCCCACTCCTTCCCCTCAAGGACTAGTGAGTGTGCAGGAGGCTGAGAGGATGTTCATAAACTCCAGACATCAGACAAATTTATCTGCAATACACATGAACAAAAAAACGGTGTCTTGGAGACCAGAAGTGAGCATATTAATTACTCTGGAACTGACCTGATTGTTACTTTATGAACTGGAAGTTAAAACGCAAATTACACAGATTACACAACTGATGTGACTCTCAGCCTCTTCAAGGTAGCAAATGTCTGCTTTCATATAAACTATGTGTGCTAAAGACCCTATTAGAGGGCACCTGCAAGGAATGTTAAAGTTTCTTTGAAAGGACAGCAGTCACTCAGATCATTTAGGTTCCTGCTAGAATGGGGTCTGACCTGAACATTTTGAGTTGTGATTTGAAGATCCTAAAGTTCACATCATATCTCATAGTACACCCGTATTCAAAATATCATCCTTTTGCAGAATCAGAGGAAAAGAGAAGAGACATTTTTGAGGACTACTTCTAAATTTTACAAAATTAGTAAGGGCCACCAGGCTGGTCAGTGTTCTGGAGCACTGGATGCATGAGGAGAGACTAAGGGATCTGGATTTGTTTAGTTGCAAGAAAATAAGGTTAACAATCTTACTACGGTCTTAAATTACATGTTGAGTAGTTATGGAGAATATAAAGTCAAACTCCATTTGGAGAGGCAACAATCATAAAAGAAATTATGACTAAATATTAAGAAACAAAACTCCCCATGAGGGCAGCCAAATACTACAGCAGGTTTTCTAGAAAGACTGCAGAACCTCCATTCTTGGGGATGTTGAAAAGGCAACAACCTGAACAACCTGAGCAAACTCTTGAAGTTCACCTTGCTTTGAGTCAGGGGTTGGACCAGGTAATTTCAGGAGTCCCTTCCAAACTAAATGATTCATTGGTTCTGTTGTACAGAAGTGTATGTATATGTTATACATGAAGAGCTGCAACCACATTTTTCTGTTGGTACTCAGCAGTGTTTGGCTCTGCTAATAAAAAGCAGTATTTGTTCTCTTTGAGAAATGTATCCCTTATTTCAGTATGACCTAGTGTGATGAGTGCACAGGAAGCAATAATCCACAAACGATTAAGATTGGTCATTTGTCTCTTTGCAATATGTGTTGGTGATCTATAAAAATTACCAACTAAGCTGTTATTTCCAATAACAATGTGCCCACTTTAACTACAAAGAAACTGATAGTGAAAAAGATTCATTTAAGGCTAACAAATTAGGACAGGCATTCACTGTATATGTTTTTTCCCATACGTTTTATCACAATGAAGAGTTGTCAAAGGAGATAAGCAGGCACTGTGTAACTGAAGTTATTGAATGATTCAGCAACTGCTGTCCATAAAAGCTTGTTATGGACTATAACACATTTTGTGAAACCTACAGAGACAAAATATTCTCTTTGAAGAAATGCAGCATAGATAGGGCCTGAAACTGAAATCATAACTCTAATTTCCCAATTATAGACAGTAGGACAGTGTTAAGTATTCTGTTAAAAATAATATACTCTTCTTGGATCTCTCTGTAAGCCAGCAATTGTCAAGACTGTTAACTGTGGCTGTTGAACCAATAGAGATTAAGCATGTGGCCACCAAATGGAACCGAGTTGTTATTACTCAGTTTTTCTGAATTAAAATGCTGCTATGATATGTTAACCAACTCCAAAACACAAGAGCTTATCTTTAAAGCCATACATTTCCATACCTAAAATATATGTTCCATACCTAAAGCTATTTTCCCAGCCTCATTTAACAAACTATATCTCTTTGCTTTGCCATAACTGTTTTGTGTTTGGAAGTTACTTCAGAAATGACTAGGTTTTGATTAAAATGGAATAAGAATTCTCCTGCATCTTTATAACAGCCTATTTAAAGAAGAATATATTTTGAACATGGCTCATGGGAGAAGCTCCTGTGCCATGAGTTAGAGAAAACAAACAAAAAAAACCAAACCCAGACCTCTAGGAAATAGCCACCTTTGTGGGAAAGTGCAAAAAACATGTGTGAATTCTGCACATTGACTTTATTTTCATGGACATGTGTGGAGAGAGAAGGTCTCTCCCTGAACATGGAATTCACCCAAAGACTGGTGAGAAACATAATGTTTATGACACAGATTGAAATTCAATAATACAGTGCTTTAAAAAAATTGTCGAACCTGCAGTCTTCATATGTCCATCTAACAAAGAGCTCAAAGAGATTGGCCTATATAAAATACTTATTTGAGTACCCAGAACAATTATTTGCTTACAAGTAGTTTTTAGTCAATTAATACTTTGTAGGAAAGGCAAATAACTAGGAATATTGCATTTAACTTAAGCTCCAAATAGTCCTTTCTGATACAAACTCCTTACCTCAGCTACTTTTTCCCTGATTTCCTATTCTCAATAAATAATGTGACAGCAGGACTCAGCATGGTACCTGGTAGATTGGGGGTTAAAAATATGAGTCATGAAAGCAGGGACCTTGTATGACTGATGTCAGTGATTACTCCTGCCACAGTAATTGGCCAGACTCATGAGTTTCTCAGCTTCCTCAGCTCACATCCAGAAATTTTTTTTGCAGTGCAGGAGTCTTGACCCTGCGAAGCATTTGGTTTATATATGAACCGGAGCTGAAGGAAGCCTTCATTACACATTCTGACTAAAAGTGACTACACAAGGCTTTTTCCTTGATCTAACCAAATACCACAGTGATCAGCCTGCCATCTTTTGATATGGAAAAGAAGGGAGCTTTGTGCAGAAGGTGTTGAATTGAATACTAAGAAAGTTACCAGCTGGGAAAGTTCATAGTTTTGTAAAAAGGCTCACAGCAACTATGGTTTTAATTCACATTAGAAACATAAATGCAGAAACAATATATAACATATTTGTCTAACGACCAAAAAAAAAGTGAATTGACGGGCACAAAAGTCAGACATGAGCCAGTGCATTTAGTCTAAGTGCGGACTTTCATTTGCACTGCATCTTTGCAAAAGCCAGGTTTGGATAACAAGTTCAGTTTTAGGTAGAAAAGATCAAATTAACAAATGTTTTGCTTACAGAAACACTATCTATTTATCAGAAGTAGGTAAGGAAGTAGTTTTGCATGAGTTAAAATAAGATGTAAACAAAGTTAGGAAAATTGCTCCAAAAGAAACAAGTATTCAGCCTTCTAAAATATTTACAATGGCACTAATGGTAAATACAGTACATTTGTTTGCTCCCTCTGCCACAAATCATCCATCAGTGTGGACCTGAGCTAGTCCATAAAATCTTTAGCATACCAGAGAATCCATATGAATATACAGCACTGACAGGTAAATAAACGTCATCTGGCCCTAAATGTATTTCTTATTCTGCTTCCTACAGATTCATGCTATTTGTATTGATTTTTTCCAGACAAAGTAATAACCACAGAATAATATTGCTCTCCAGTGTACTACTTTTTTTCATTTACAAGAGTCTGAAACATTTTTCCTAGTGACTTAAAATGTTTACACCAAAAAAATGAATCCATTTTTTCAGATCATTAGTAATGTAGAATGTGGCATACATAGGGCTATCAGTGAGAGGTCTTTTGCCCACAAAAATCTGCAGAGTATCACAGTCAATGGAATTTAAACTCATGCTTAAATCTTGGAAAAAAAGGAGTAGTTTAGAATGTTAGTGAAAGATAAGCATTTTAAAAATTGCACAACTGAGTAGACCATTCTGTTAACAACTTCCTGTCTTCAGAAAGTAGCAAGACTTGGCCTCTTAAAGGATCACAATTTAAATTGTGCCTATGACATAATAATTTTTTTAATCGTTAAAATAATTTTTTCTAAATTTTAGAAGAATGTAAAAATTTTAACAGTTTAAATTATGATTTTAAATTAATACAAATGGTCCATTTAACTTAACAGTCCATTAAAACAGTTTAAGTATTTATGTCCATATGGAACCTAAAATAGTCTCACAGTATATCCAACAATAACATACTGCTGTTCGTAAGCCTAACTAATTTAGTTAGTTGCCTAAGTATATTTTCCTGCATATTCATATTTTCCCATGGACACACAATCGTATATGTAATTGCATGTTACTTTTGTGCAAAGACCCAAGCACTGTTATTTTCATTTTTTTTCTTTTTTGCATTCTGAAAATCACACACAATAACTGTAAAAGTGTGTGTGATTTTTCTTCCCCTCCCACCTAGTTCGCTTATACANAAGTATGCAGAATTTTCCCTAATCAAGGTAATCCATCAACACTGTTCAACTGCTCTAGCAAACTGGAAGCTTTTTCCTCTACCAAATCCACTAGAGCAGCTGATCTCTGAGGATCAAAGGGGTGCAGCAAATCTTCTGTGATCTCTAGCAGCTAGATGCTGGGTGCCAGTATAGCTCAAAGTCTGGAAAAGCATAGAGAAAATACATTGATTTAATGTCCTCTTTGCAGGCAGACCTTTATAGCAGACATACAAAGATCAGATACCAGGTCTGAGTTCCCCACCATTTCAGTGTTCTTCAGTAACAAACAGAACTGATAATCACTTATAACTTCAACCACTTCTTGGTAGGTATTCAGAAAAAAAGAGTTACATATTTAATTCCTAATTCTCTCAGATGCTCAAATGATTTCAGTTTATAGAATTCTCCTTGCTTGTTTAAAATAGGGTACAGAAGAAAGTTATATGCAATTAATAAATTGAAAATGCATTGCCACTAATGGATATGCATTTCTCTTGCGAGACGAGGCACTACCTTACAGGTATTTGTCTGTCCTTCCCTTTAAACACTTTGCAGTTAAAATAAGAAACAGACTGAGCTTCAGGGTTGGTTTTTTTTTAAGAACCTCAGATTCAACATTATCTCATTAATGTGGAAAATGCCCTGAAGTAATCAAATACCAGCAAAGGGCCCTAGAAGCAGACACACCCGTATGTTTGCATTGCAGCTGCTAAGCAACAAGAACAAAAATCCCAGCACCGGTCAATTCTCATTTAAAGAACCAATGCTAATTTCATTCTTGTTTTAGAAGGAGAAAGGAAATTAATGCAAAGTGAAAAAAAGACTCTTTTTTTTTTCCTTTTACTGCCTTTCTGATAAGAAAGTATGACTTTTGTTAACTAGTTGAGTAAAAGGGAATAAAGATTTGGTGCTGTTATTAGCCACATGGAACAGAAGTTCACACGATGATTAATACAATGAAGTCTAAATCAGTGACCAGACTGAAATATTCCTATTGTCAATAAAATTGTGACTTTCTTAATCAGAGTGCATTTCCCCTTTTTCAGTTTGGATTCCTCTGATCAGATCCATCAAACTAAGCCTTTGTGCGCAAACCTTGGTTCCCTCTTGATAAGAGGAGATGGCCTGTTCTCTGCAGAAATGCAAATGTCAACTCCCACCTCTTCTAAGAGAAAACCAAAGCCTATGTAGGAGTTCAAGAGCAAAGAAAAAGAGAAATTAAATGTCCAATTTAAAATACAAGAGGACAGTAATCACCACATTGCTGTAAGGCTAGTTTCTCCCATACTCAGGTTACAATTTTATGAATGATCTCACAGGCTGATATAAGCAAAATACTTTTCATTTTCTGATCTTCAGTCAAAAACCATGTCTTAGTGTAAATATCCCCACCCTTGCATGATGCCTGCTTGGGTTTATAAGCTTTCTACCCTATGTATTTTTGAAAGCAATTGCCACAGATTCAATACTTGGAGTTCTAATACCTGTTTGATTTCTGTCATAAATTGAACATATGTAAAACAAGTGCATACAGTGTCCTGTAGCACTGGTGCGGTACACAAAGGCTATGAGAGTTGTTTTGCTGTTAGACTTCAGAAAAACATAAGTAACACAATGCTACATGGCTTGCAGATAAATGCCTGTTTTGCCACATGGTAAATACCACTGCAGAGCAGACAGAAAATAACAAACACCTGGCAACCGCCCGGATAGCAAAAGCTAAAGGATGCCCCCTGGTTGCTGATAAATTCAAAGACAGATGGGACTCTGTTGAGCAGCTTTTACAAGAGAAATGAGAAAGTAGTTCTTCTGAGGTGTATTATTTCAAAATATTTTGGTATGGGATTAAATTTAGGCAATTTAATTGTAGCGGTAAGGTCAGTGTATTGAGAGTATGGCTTGTATTTAGGGTATCTGGCTTGAAGAGAGTATGTAAACTATTATATGTAAGTAATTTGGTCTTTGAGAAAAGGTGCTGCAAAGAAAGGTGCTTGTAAAACTTGAAGCAAAATCAGAGGTAAGCTGTACCAGGGCCCTTCTCTACTGATGGGACCAAATTGTTTTTCTTGCCTTGGTTTCATTGTCAGGAGCAACTGAGGGAGATGTATAAATAATGTGTTCCATTGGAGATTAGAAGAAATCCTTAATACAACTTGGAAGCAACATTTAACAACCAATGAAGAGACTCATCTGGACTGTACCTTCCTGGTCTACTGACCTTTATAACCTACTTGAGTGTTATCCAGGAGACCTGAAGTAGGTAAAAAGCCTAAACAGTAGGGAAAATGTTGGGGGAAGTGAGGAGGCAGAGACTTTATTTTTTTTTTTTCTGTTAGGGTGAAACAAAATGAAGAAAAGGGAAATGCCAGGTAAAAATGTATATGGTATCTTGTGACTCATTGTATGAGATCAAGAGAGCACAAACAGTTCTCATCAACTTAGACAAGAGAGGAAGAAGCAAAGGGGATGTAACCCAAAATTCCCACTACTAATGTCTCAATTACAGTCCTCTATTTCATGTAATAGAGTGGCTCATGTGTCTTTAAGTTATAATGTGATTGAATAGAACTGCTTATTTTTGTAGAAAATGAATAGGATATGTGTGTTCTTGAAACTGAAGATGAATTTTATTGCTCCAATGAGCTAAAGGCACAATCTTGTTCATATGTATGATTCAGTAAGGTATCCACCTGATACTGTCAATATATACTTGCATTTCTATAATATGGCACATCTAAATGTTTTCCTAGTGTAACAGAGCATCAGTTCTATTTGAACTGCGTACTATAATGCATGCAAGCTCCAAAACAAGCATCCATTTTTGTTTTCATATATATGGATGAGATATATCCTGGTTCCTGGTATGAGATGTTGCTTTTTTTAGTTAATCCAGTTTGTTATCTAACCTACGTATATAGCTCCCATTGCCACAAGAATCTAAAAACACCTCAAAATTGTAGTATCACAGCCTTTGTAAACCCTTCTGTGTGAGAAAGCAATGCCTCCACCGCATTCAGCAGATGGAGGGCTGAGATTCAAATTATCAGAGATGAAAGGATCTGAATTCTGGTTAGAACTAGAGGACTGCTGCCTTGATAGTTTGAAGATCTTCACCAGAGACTTGTAGCAAGATTCATAAAGGATCATATACATGGTGACATTCAACATCCAAAGTGAGAATTAGTTACCTGAGTAAAGAGGCACCTGAACAAACAAAGGCAATATCACTCTTTCTCAGGTTTATTTGACTTTTGTGGAGTTAAGGGAGGAGAAAAAAAAAAAAAAGTGAGACCAGCTGGCAAGATTTTTGTTTGTCTGGAAAGAATGAGATAGCTGAACATCTTTTGTGTGTCTTTGGGAACCTTCAGTAACATCCTATGGTCAAGCCAAAATGTGGGGGCTGTACAGACAGCACGTGCAGTTAATGAGATAACTGTTGGCCTGACAAATTCAAATTAATGAAAGAGAATCTCATGACATCTGAGATGAACTGAGAGTCTCTAAACTTTTCTTCTTGTAAAATGATCTGCCTCCCACTGAGTTGTGATAGTGAAGGAAAATGTGTGATTATCAAAATATTATTTAGATCCTGAGTGGACAAAAGTTTACTTTTATAGGCTTATTTGCAATTACTCCACCAGTGCTTCTCAAAAAAAAAAAAAAATC
>VZTO01010276.1:61090-72878 GCA_013400615.1 Syrrhaptes paradoxus
TGAGGGGAAAAAAAAAAAAAAAAGTAATGTTGGGCTGTGGGGATTTTCCCTACCTTATTTTTAATTAATCAAGAACTTAATGTACATGTGAGCTTTCTATCCTGTGAAGGGAAACAAGCATGAGTGATATAAGGAGGTGTCTCAACCCTACCTCAGGCCATAGCTAGAAGAGCCTGATGGTCTGACTCATGGAGGCTTTCTTCTGAGATATCTACCAAATATGTCAAGCTTAGATTAAGTAATTAGGAAAGGAACAGAAGATGAATGAGCTGACAAAGGTTGTTGCTGACCCAAGGTAAGACTCTGCTATGCCTAAGAGAAATGGCTTTCAGCACTTTGAGAACCACTGTGTTCCTGAAAGGGAGACAAGGTCCATCAAAACTTCTCAGCAGGATGGAAATCTCAGTCACAAATTTACCATCTCGTGAGTCCAGTTCAACCTCTTTGTCAGAGAAGAGACTGCTCAGATGTTATGCAGGGACTTGAAGATCTGGAAGAGCTGGTAATTAATCCATTACCCACTTAGAGTGTGAAAAGTGTTTAGTGATAAAGGACTAGGGAACGATTCATCAGGTTTCTTGAAGAGTAAGGAAAATGTAGAAGGGGATTGGATATATGTGTCTTTGTCCCTTTGGGTCTGTTTCCCTTTAAATCACAGGTTTTATAAGCCAATTTCCTCACCAGGGTTGCAGACCAGAAAGGAAGTCATAGCTGGTTATCAAAAAAACCCTTAGGTAGACATCTCCAGACTTCATTAGTATTGTTGTGTAGACAAATAAAGCTCTGCTTTCACCTGAGGCTGGCTTTCTTTCCTGCTAGTTTTTTCTCTTTGGACACAATTCCCACAGTAGCATACACTGAGAAATATATTTTCTAATAAACAATTATGAACAGTCTAGCACCATTAATATTCACTCTTGTGGATAGAGACTGTAAATAAAAAAGTAAAAGAGGACAGTGAATGTACTTAAAGTTGTTAATTTCCTTAAAGTTATTAATAAGCGATCAGTGTCAGGTGACAAACTCATCCAGGCAACTGTGGATAGAATGCATTTCGGGTAATGTTAAAGAGAAAAAATTCAGTATGTACTGTAAGATAAGTTCTCTAGGTACCTTCCAGGGTCAACGGAGAAAGATGATTAGTCTTAGACTGCACAATTACTTTAGATTGTACCTTTCATGCTTTGATGAATGAAGTGAGACAAGATGAATCCCACCCTGAATCACCAGAAAAGCAATGTCACTCTAACAAATGTCACTTTCATTCATAGCTTCAGAAACCATCAGTATCAACAACAATGCATAGTCCAAAAAGGCCTACATCTGCTATTTGCATATCTGGTTTTTATCCCAAAGAAAATGAGGCTCAGAAATATATCGCTCCCTTTATTTTCAAACTGCAATGACAACAGCGACATAAGTCAAACAAATAAACATCAGTCCTTACGAGTGATGGAGGAAGTTTTCCTTCAGCTTCAGGCTTCAAGTAGCAACACATGTACAGAAGAACAGGGCAGTCTTGTGTAATCCCCAAAATTGCTTATTTGGACCCATGGAAGGTGAACAGTGCTTTGACAGTACCTCTCGTAGCAACAAAGCACTTGCTTTAGCATTGTGCTTTTCATTTACATAAAGAGAAGGGAGGCTCTGACCTGTATGACTTTTTGGCTCAATATCTATATATTACCCAGTGGTGTGGCTTATATGTGTAGTTTACTTGTTAAAGCTACTTGTCTACTACATACTGAGTTTATACACTTTTGTTTCATGTACAGTGCAGTTCCAGTAGCTGATTTAATAAAAAATGCTGCACATCATTCAGGGTGATTAGAATGGTTGATTGAGCTAACAAAACTATAAAAACTACAGTATCAAGAAAATATTACCATTAATATGTCATGGCAGAATGTGTACATTTCTATTATATAAAAATCCTTTTGACCTAAGAATATTACTCTATAAGCAGACGTGCTTCAAGTAGAAGCTCTGGGAAGACATTACTTCCATTTGGAAACAATGACATATCCTTAAACATTCAGGTTAAGAAAAAATACATATAGTAGGACTCACAATTTAAAAACAGATGTTTGAAGGGGTATCTGAAATGGGCTTGTCTTGTTTTCCTAATTACAGTACTTTAACCATTGTGACTGTAATCTGTGAAATTTCTGTTTAGGAGGGTTTATGGGAAATCTCATTTTTATTCACAATAAATTTCAAATCCTCTTTGTTATTTTTGCTTTTTGAAGCAGAATGAAAAGCTGAAAATTTCATAGAAATATTTGTAATGTTTGTCTGGAATTATTTAGATAGCTCACTTTGGACATATAGATTCATTTCATATTTTCAACATGAGCAATGTGTTCCTGCAGCAAAGCCCAACTGTGTGTTAGCAAGCTTGTAACCATCAGGACAAGCAAATTAATTATTCCTCTCTACTTAGCACTCATGAGACCTCGTCAAGTACTGGGTCCACTCTTGGGCTCTGTGGTAGAAGATGAGCATGGATAGATCAGAGAAAGTCTAGCAGAGGGGCATTAAGATGGTTAGGGGACTGAAGCCTATGGCATACAAGGACAAGCTGAGACTCAGGGAATATATTATTGCGGTTTGCATTTCCCTGTTAGGAAGGTATAGAAGAGACAGAGGTCAGGTGGGTACTGTAGAAGAATGTGAGGCAGTGGACACAACCTGGAATGTGGGAAACTCTGACTTGATAAGGAAAAAAAGCATTTGCTATGAGCATAGTAAAATACTGGACTAGTTGCTCAGAAAGCTGTGAAATCTCCATTCTTGGAGATACATAAAATTCCACTGGACAACTTGCCCTAACTAGAACAGCTCTGAGCAGGACGTTGGACTAGGTGATCTCTGAAAGTCCCTTCCAACCTACATGATTCAATGGCCCTAGGATTCTAGAGAATATTCTGTATAAATTCTTGCAATAAATCTTTGTTAATACTTTTAACAAAGCCAGGAAAATAAAAGGTTAAGCAGGCAATTTCTACCTGTAAATTAAAGCCATGCAATATTATGGTTCAGGTTTCTCACTTTGTTTCAATAGTATTTTGGCTATCAAAATTCCTCCCCAGAACAACACAGCATTATTAAATGTTTCTGTTTCAGAAACTCTTTTCTTTTAAAGCAAAGTTTTGGAATGCCCATTGTGAGTGAGCTTTTGTTGCATGGCTATAACACTGGAAGACAGTTTTAACTTACCCGACATGACCTTGAATTTGGGCAGTACAGAATCCCTCTGTTCCTGGAGGAATGCCAGCTCAGCCAGACAGCTCTGCTGGCCAGCATACGGCCCTGAGTCCTTTGAAGCCTCTTGGGTAGGAGAGCAGAGCCAGCACAGCTCCTCATCATTCTCCTAGTGCAGCCAGGGGCTAACCACAGGTTTAAGGAAAGCAGATGATGGAATGCTTTGTAACTTCTCCCCCGCACTCCATCTCCTTCCTTCAAGACTTAATCATTGTTGAGGAAGGTGAACCCTTCAGCTCATCAGGGGAGGTATGGCGAAGAGAAAGGAATTACTACCCTAACAACAGAGAGTACTTATTCAGTCTTTTGCTGGAAAGCATCGCTTTAGAGAGAATTCTCATAGCTCATATACTTGGATGAGGACTCTAGAAACATGGGTTAAATAATCCGGGTAAGATTTGCTGCAGTTTCTGTAAAATTCTGTCTTGTTAAAGATATCAAAGCTTTAAATTAGCTTTTCCACATATCTACATGTAGTGCATGGGGGCAGGGACTGTGTGAGCGGGTGTGTGTGGTTTGGCTCCCAGCCAAGGGCCAACCTGCCACACTACAGCAGACAATTTTCATGTTCCAAACTAGCTTTCTGTTATGAAATATGTTTCTTTAACAATGCATTTCCCACTGCATAAAGGAGGATGTAGAGTGTGATAGAGCAGAGGTAAGTCTGTGAATTTGGTTATACAGTAGAAGGATAAATCCTGTGCTGGGACTAGTGGGGGAGGGCTCATATCTGCTCTGCTTTAATCTTTATTCCTGAACAAATGTTCAAACCCACCTAAGTAAAGTTTGTACACCACAAAATTTTAGGAGTCCAGGAAAATCTGGATGAGGAGTAGTCCTCCTTTGAATCACACCTAAGAAATTTTCAGAGTGGCAGCTATACAGGTGAGACAGTTTAGCTTCATATGGTCTGTAATTTAGAAAAAACTTCAAACCAACAGTTGCACAGGCATCCAAAACCAGGCAGCAACTGGAAATCAGTTGACATTGTAGAACTGCATGCCAGCATTGCAGCTGGCCTGATGAAGGTTGAAATATAGTGCTGTAGCCAAGAGTGTAAATCTGTTCTTCACCCTTTCCATAGTGTGAGATCACTAGAGAAGCTTTTCAGAATTTTTTAAGGGAAAGATCATTTAAATATTTAATTTCATTTGACATCTTAAGAACTCTGAGTGTCTGAATTTGCTCTTTGGCATTACTATATGACAGTTTTTTCACTCTGTTTACAAATTCTCTCTCAAGCAAGGTACCTTTAAGATGACATATATTGTTTTGTTTGCATTCAGTTTTAATAAGGAATTTCTCTGAATATTTGTACTTGCCAGAAACTCAACAGAGTTCTTTTATTGTTGTTTGGTTTTAAGTCATAACACATTTAATGTTTTCAGAAGTACTTTAAAACTGGTTTGGTACCCAAGCTGCCGTGCAGATAAATCAGTAGTTGCAGTGCATGGGTCATAGCACTTTTCTTGAACCATAAAAATGGGATTTTAACCAAGAGTGCTAAACATCATAGGCCATTTATTCTGTGTTCAGAGCGCAGTTGAAAGATACGTGACTATTTTACCTAACAACTGAATGCCAGAGAGCAAGATTTATTCTAGACTGCTGACAGTAGAATCATGGCTTGATTATGCTGGTTTTAAATGCCATTAAAGCATTTTTGAGGGAGAAAAAGGAGAAGGGCAATATCATAATACATCTTGAATTTCAACATGCTAACCCTATTAATGTCAGACTATGAGAAAGAATCATTAGATCCAGGTTTTGCTAATAGACTTTATATTTTCATTTAAATGCTTTGCAAGCTTGGTTTCTGCCTTTTTCTGTCCGAACAGGGGTCTGCAGTCAGAATTTCTACTATCCTGGACAGCCAGATGCCACATGTTCATTTTACATGTAGTAATGACATTTAAATCACATGCTTACCACAAGAGGACTATATAGTTTAAAGACTGTCGTTGCTTGTCTCTGACTGTCCAGGACACCCAGATCTGCCTGCCTTGCATTGTAGGCTGCTGATAATGTGTAGGTGGATGCCCCACCACTCCATATAGTCTTGTAGTTCTGTTCCAAGACCAAATTCAGGCATATAGATCAGCTACAGGATGCTTTCCAGAATGATCCAACCTTCACGTGCTACCTCAGTTTTGGAGGCAGCCTGTGGCTGGTCTCTGCACTGGGCAACGCAGACGAAGGGAGATGACTCAGGGATCAAGCCCACTCCTCCCTCCAGCTGGACCTTACAAAGTCCAGGAGAGATGTTGTCCATGTAGTGTGGTGGTGAGAGCAGAATAGCACTAAAACCCAGTATCTGCTAAGGGTTATGCTGAGACCGCCTGCTGTTGGCACCTCGTTCAATCAGCACAGCTACCTTCTTTGTCCATCTTTCTTTGTTCTCCAGAGCACTAATAGAGTGGTCACTGCTAGCGCTAATTGCAGCTGTGGGAAGAGGCTGGCCATGACCACAGGCTCAGGTCCAGGATTAACATGGTGCTTCTGCTTCTCACAGGGGCTGTGTGGAAATACACTGTATTACAAAGTTTTTTGCTGACATCTGTCTATACGCTATGTCAAGTTGAGCAAGTATAGTAGTTTCCTTAAATTCATGCAATTGGACCATGATTTAGCCACTGTAATCCTGAAAATTTGCTTGGACCTGAAGATTCCCTGAATAAGTATTTTTAATAATCTGCATACCAACTGTGCCTAAAAGACCACATTTGGAGCACTGAAGTTAACATAATTTCAAGAAACAGTTACAGAAACTAGTTTCTTGATGTCTTGCAGCAATGTCACCCGTGGGACATAGGCAGTAACAAGCTGCTCCCAGATTGTGCTCCGTTCAAGCTGAGACAAGCTGTCCCTAGGTGGTGCGTTACCCCTCCTCCTTCTCCTGTGGCTACCTGCCTCCTCCCCCACCTGTCACTACAGTTTGATCCACTATTTGTCTGTAAGGAATCCAGACTGTGATTATCTGTAAGGAATCCAGATGATTGTGTATTTCCTGCACAAGCAAAGTACCTGCCAAGAAATATATTTTTGCAGAATTACTTAGAAGACAGGAAAAATAAAAGTAATCAATGAAAAAAAACAATAAAGCAAACACACATAATGTGAAAACAACACAACTACAGCTCGATGTGTTTTATCTTTTAAAGACAGCAAAAAACATACTGTAATAACATGTGGAGATTACATAAAAGAAAAAAAAAAAACAAAAATTGGTAGGCAGCTGAAGTCCAGTGCGCTAAACTTGGATATAACAGTCCTTGAACTATTGTGGAGACGGCTTTTAACATTTTGACACTTGCATGTTGTTTTTGGTATGTTCCAGGAGACTTTTCATATAAATTTATGCATGTGTATATATATATAAAATATATATATTAATATATATACATGCACATATGTGTGTATATATATGTGTATGAATATATATTCAGTATCTTGGGAGAATCATTGTTGCACTTGTCACACTGAACTAAGCTAGCCTGAATCAAGATAACTTCCATATGAAAAATAGAAAGCCACAGATTCCAGATATTAATTTAAAGGGACTGAATGGGAGAAATTCTGCAGTCTCATTGCCCTTGCCATCCTGAATAGATACATTTAACCCAGTTTGCATGTCTGAAGATGCATGGACCCAAAAAGGGTTCCGAAAATTCTGAAAATAAGCACGTGTAACACATATTTGTTTAAATGATATACAAGCTTGTGAATTCTGGGTCAACACCAGGTGACGAAAAGAAGGCATCACTTCAGAAGAATAACTGTCCTTTAGAGGTCAGCCTGAGAAAATCCAGCTCCTAAGCCCTCCATGAGGTAGCTCCACGAATCTACCCGCTCTGCTAAACCAAACAGCAGAATGCTAGGTGTTTGTGGGAGATTCAAATGAGTAACTGAACTGTGCAAAAAAAAAAAAAAAAAAAAACAAAAATTGGTAGGCAGCTGAAGTCCAGTGCGCTAAACTTGGATATAACAGTCCTTGAACTATTGTGGAGACGGCTTTTAACATTTTGACACTTGCATGTTGTTTTTGGTATGTTCCAGGAGACTTTTCATATAAATTTATGCATGTGTATATATATATAAAATATATATATTAATATATATACATGCACATATGTGTGTATATATATGTGTATGAATATATATTCAGTATCTTGGGAGAATCATTGTTGCACTTGTCACACTGAACTAAGCTAGCCTGAATCAAGATAACTTCCATATGAAAAATAGAAAGCCACAGATTCCAGATATTAATTTAAAGGGACTGAATGGGAGAAATTCTGCAGTCTCATTGCCCTTGCCATCCTGAATAGATACATTTAACCCAGTTTGCATGTCTGAAGATGCATGGACCCAAAAAGGGTTCCGAAAATTCTGAAAATAAGCACGTGTAACACATATTTGTTTAAATGATATACAAGCTTGTGAATTCTGGGTCAACACCAGGTGACGAAAAGAAGGCATCACTTCAGAAGAATAACTGTCCTTTAGAGGTCAGCCTGAGAAAATCCAGCTCCTAAGCCCTCCATGAGGTAGCTCCACGAATCTACCCGCTCTGCTAAACCAAACAGCAGAATGCTAGGTGTTTGTGGGAGATTCAAATGAGTAACTGAACTGTGCAAAAAAAAAAAAATATTGAGAAAAAGACACTGAGAAGTACTAATCATAGCTTTCATTACACAATTGCCTGCCTCACATACAGCAGTGAGGAGCCCATTAATTAAGAGGGAAGGTTGCAGCAATGGTCTTGTGATAACAAATGTTAGGCTGGATCATCCAGTTCTCCAAAATCTTATTCCCATTCTATGTCTTCATTTCAGCCTGTTTTAGGCAATTATGAATTACAAAAGAGATTCAACATGGTTCAATTTTTTTTTCTCTCTCTGTGTCAGTAAAGAATTTAAATATATGCTTTAGTCTGCTCTTGATCTGTATCAGTGTAACTTCATTGCTAAAGCCTAAACATCTTGTCAGAAGGAGCAGAACGAGGTCCAGAATATGGTTACGTGCATGCATGCAGGCTCACGTGTGTATGCATACACACACAGAACTTGAAGCAGCAGCTCTCAGTTGCAGAACATTAGGCTAAATTGACTGGGTGATTAACCAACTTTCTTCTCCATGACACCTGGAAAATAATTAGTCATCTGTGGTACTGCAGAAGAAGTGTAAACACCAGATGTTTACACCCATTGAATACCTTAGCATTGTTTTATGAATTGTTTAATAAAATAAGTAGGAGTACAATTTCCCTTAAAACATTCAGCTAATTGCATTTACCATTGTTTTAGAAGAACAGGTTTTTGTTTTCATAACTGTAGGATTGCTTTGAATTAATATGCACAGATGCATTGGCTGATTTGCATCATTAAGTCTTGAAAAGGCTATTAAATATTTATATATTCCTATCTATTCTTATTATCTTTCTCAGTAAGAAAAATTGACTGTTAATGAATGAAGTACTTCAGCAGTATTATGGAAGTAACTTTAAAACTGTAGAATAAAATTAAAATATATAAATAATAATCGTTTACCGAATATTGGAAAATAATTCCAGTGAGGCTGCCATATAGAGTATGAAGACATATTTCACAAGTGAAAAAATATGGAATCCTCTTGCAACTAGGCTTGTAAATGAATACATTTATTTAGCATAACTCCTAGCTGACCGGTAAATATATAGATTGACTCACCATAATGAATAGGGCATGTTTGGCTCACAGTAGTGATAAATTGCAAAATTCAGTCCTGAATCTGAAACTAGATTTTTTTCTTGAGTTTTCTTGAGCAATATGGCAGTGCAGAGAACCACATTCACTGCTCTGTGAGGACAGCCTCTCCTCATCCTCAGTTATAGCATAAGGTAGGACAAAAAAAAAACAAAAAAACAACATACTCCAGTATCAGTCCTAAAATTGGTACATATTACAGGAAATGGTTAACCCAAACTTATTTTAAAATAGGAATCATGTTTTCACAAGAACAATTAAGAAAATACAGTTTAAAAAGAACATGTGTTTTGTGAAGATCTTCAAATTGTTTAGGAGAACTCCATAATTTTAAAACTTCTTCGCAGAATATTAATATTTTTCCTGGAGTTTAACAGGATGTGCTTCTGTAGGTTTTTTACTTGTAGGATTGTATCCCTTCAGGAGAATTCACCTGTTAAATTCTGATCCTAAAGAATGTTACGCCATCTCACGCCACAGACTGCTACTGAGCATGCCGTAAATGCCTATACAGGAATTTAATTTAAAGGTTAACTCCCAGTACTTTAATCTTTTGAAAACTTTACTCAGTATTTGCCACTGTACTAGTGGATAAATCTACCCAGGGAGTAAATTTTTGATCACCTTGCTGAATAATTTCATTTTCTAAAGATTGCATCTCACTCTTTCAGAGAAAATGCTGGTTTCGAATAATGTATCTGTAAATGATTCCCAAAATGCAGCATCTCAGTGTTGGGGTACTGTAAATTTTTCACTATTGCAGCAATAACATAGAAATAACTATATTATAGAAATGGAATAACATTCTATTGCTTGCTTTTGCTTTATGGACAGCAATTCAGTCACTGCATAGATTCATTTTGTGACTGTTCAACACAGCAGGTTAGATGAAGTATTAGCAGTTGAAAATAGACACGTACACTTTCAATTTCAGTGCAGCCTAATGATTTTTCCTATCTTGTCTGTTAGCATCATTATGTAATCAAAACAGTGCTCTCCATGTTAACCTCCTTGCAAGTTTTATTTTGGCTCAAGGACACGTTGAGTGGCTAAACCTTGATCCTGTTCCCATTAAAATCAAAGCTTACTTTGATTTCAACGGCACAGGCAGAGATCTCGGTGAAACAGCAGGGCCTGTCTGGTAAATTACAACAATAACAAGTAGGGATACATTTGTGAGACTCCAAATGTATTCTGTGCTGTGCTCTGAATGTTTTGAAAGTATGTTACTCGCAAAAGATAATGACCTTACGCAGATGAATTGACCCACTGTTTTATTCGAACAGGAGAATAATTCTTTTCTGAATTATGTGCTCTAAGTATAATTACATTGCTCACTCACTCGACAGTTTGTATTCACTGCTTCTGTCTGTATTTGATCTACAAACAGAAGTAGTCACTTCACCTTTTATAAGCATTTCCTTCCTACTGCAAACAAGAACTGAATAATTCATAGTAATTACTTTTCTTCTGTGTGTGTGTTGGGGAATAAGGACTTTGAAATTTTCACAGGTTTCTGGAAGAACTAATAAACCAAAGCTCTTGTTTTGTAGGTTGTGAATATTCACAGTTGGCACAGTGATAGTTAGGTTCCATTACATTTTTTCTCTCCACCGAGTTAAGAAATTAACTAGTAGAGCGTGAACTCTACATTGTGCAATCAAATGCCCCATTANGTTCACGTTCTCTTAAACGCTCAGCTCAGCTGATGGTGTCCCATCCATGCCATGCCGCTTTCGCTCCCTGCAAGAGTAAAACCAGCCAGGGTTCTCTTTCTGTTTGCCAGTCACAGTTACTGCTTGCCACTGTCTGCCTGAAAAAGAGACCAAAAATGTCAATATAGTCTTTCCACTACACTGACAGCCCAAAATTCAGGGCTCAGCCACTGGGTATCACTTCACTTTTTGGAAAACACCTGCAGTTTCAAACAGTGCCCCTGACTGCAGTCAGGGAGGATGTTTACAGCTGCCTGACAATATCACCCTGACTCTGTACACAGAGCAAAGGACTAATGGGCCTTGATGGTGAAATATCTAACAGGTTCATGAACTTCATCTGTGGTTTGGTACATAAGCTTCCTTTTGGCTTCAAAAAATCATGATTCTTTTCTTCAGGCAGCTTAGGTTTCTGAGGATTGGACCCTCAGTAAATGTAAGGTAATTGTAATTATAATATAATGAATGTAATAAATGCTGCTGTAATACAGTGTTAAGTGACAGAAAATTACCGAGTACTATAGATACATTTTTGCCTTTAATTAGAGAGAAGCAACCATCTCATTTATTCTAGTTAAATCAGAGATGTAATTTTTGAAGTTAGCATCAAAGACCTCATGATTTAACCTTACCAAGCACACTACTAATAATAATTTTAAGTGTACTTACATTAAGCAATAATAGTGGCTTTTCATTTTATTACAGGATAATAATTTGGTCTTAGGGTAGATAAACCAGGAGATGGAAGGCCAAACCAGTGAACTGCAGAGAACCATGATACTATTATTAACCCTCTGCTACTGCAACCATCATTGAAACTGATGTTATTGAGCAGAAAAAGCATGTACCTGAGAAGTTTTAAAAGAAACATTTTTGAGGCTTAAGAGAGTGGGAGCTGAGGTCGTAGTGAAGANCTTTTAAGTTTTAAATCTGTTTTCCAGGCAGTATTCGTGCAAGTAAAGCGTGATTGTGCTAATGTTTAGAGGCAAAACGTAAAGAACGTGAATACAAATAAGTCGGGAAAGAAGAAAGAAGAAGAAAAGACACTTGTCTTGAAAAAAAAAA